>PVHX01004367.1:0-126984 GCA_004024805.1 Geosciurus inauris
TGAAGATGAAATAAAAACCTTCCAAGATAAACAAAAATTAAAAGAATTCACAGCAAGAAAACCGGCACTACAGAACATTCTTGGCAAAATATTCCATGAGGAGGAAATAAAAAACAATAATGAAAACTTGCAGAGGGAAGAGCTACACTAAAGGCCAATCAAAGGAGAAACCCAGTCAAGTTAAAAACTAAGAATAAACTAAATGCATCTCCATATGTTCCTTTCCATTTGATAGAAGTAGCCAGAGAATTTACTCAGAATTGCAAATCCTTTTGGGAAAGAGATCCTTGGTAGTAGGTTATCCTCCTAAAACTAAGTCATGTGACAAACCAGAGATACTCTCCAAAATTCAAACTCCACCTCCATTTTCCTGACATCTGCATTGTCACATGTTATTGAAAATACCTTATGTATTCGTGGTGAACTAAGACATATGGGCAAGGATAGAGGCAAGCTCTTTCCCCCAAACCTGTCCACTAGTGGAACCATAACTTACTGGTACCCAGTCAGACCTTGAAGCTCTACCCTTTCTTTCTTGAGCTGAATTTAGTTTTCCCTTGATGTCACCATATCTTGAGTTAGCCCTGGTTTTCTTGATGCTCTTTGTCCCTGATTAAGCAGATGGGTGAATGGGATTTAAGTCTCTGATAACAGCTTTTCAGAAAGTAGGTAGAATCAGGCAAGATTATCTCCAGTTTGTAGTACAACCTGACTCATATGGACTTTTGGAAGCTAGGAGTTTGATGTTTGATCCTGCTTTGTAGATAGTCATACTGGTAACTATCCCTTTGGGCAACATTGCTGTAAAGGTCACAGAACTCGAGGGCACTTAGAAATGGTTCTCCATTTCTTTGCCAGGCCCACAACACGACTGCATGGTGAGGTTAAAGGAGCAAGGGCAGTGAAGCCAAATGCGTTACTTATTGAGTTAAATTAGCAATGTATGTTGACTCCAAAAATAAAAGATTAGAAAATATATAAAAAAATAAAGAAGCAAATACCAACCCAAATAAAGAATTCTACAATTGAAAGAATTTCTATGAAGTATAATATATAGCAATCAAATTTTCTTTTTTGTAATTATATGTGTATTTATTCACTTAGATGGTATGTTTATAAATGGGATCATGGTCTACGCATTAAATGACAGCCCATGTTTTTGATTTACCAATAAGTCTTGCATATTTTTTATATTTGTAAATATGTTTTGTAGGATTGTAACAGTTTCTTGTATTTAGACACAATGATTTATTTTGTGCATCCTTAACTGTACCATTTGGATAAAATTATAGAAAAAATTATGGGTTGAAGTCCATAGAAATAATATTAGCTGTGAGTAACTATGGACTGGCCTGGGTTTTTTCCTAATTTCTCCACTTACTCAGGGTATATTGTCTTTTAACTTCAAATTAGTTTAAGCTCCAAAACACTGATTCTCTTCCCAAACCCCATTTTCATTCTGTAATAGAATTTCCAATCTGAAACAACTTATAATTTTTGAGCATGTCTAATGTACAAGGCATTCCCCTAGAGATAGAATTTTTTTTGTCACCTAATCCTTACAACTATCCTTATGTCAATTTTGTTCCTTTTATTTTATGTGATTCTGAGAGCAAAGGTAGAGATAGAGGTTGGGTGCAGGTAGTTTATTCATGAAGTGATACCAGAGTGTTGAAATAAGGTTTTGGGAGAGTGATACAGGAAAAGAGAAAACATCAATAAAAATCCAGTAGAATCTGAAGGCAGCAGGTACTCAATTGTGTGGGACCTCTGGGAAAGGTAGAGAATAATTTCCTGATCCGTTTTCTCCATGGGCAGGAAGTTGAAAGGTTTATTCACTGGTTAAAGATTCACTTCTTGGACTATATTTCCTCTAAATACATGAGGTTGGATGAAGCAGTTCCAAGAACTTTGAAGAAGCCACACAGCTGTGCATAGAAATGGAACTCCATTTATATGAATTTATGTTTGTATAAAATTGTTGTGAGGGTGGCTGAAATCACAAGGAGAACAAGGGTATAAGATTTGGGACAGTGAGAACACCTGCTACATCATTCTAGTATAATAGGCAGGAAATTTGATCTCAGAGAGAGTAATTAATTCGCCTGAGAACTCTCAGCCAGTAATTGTCAGATCCATGCTTCAGACTCTGGGTTCCTGGCCCCAACACACCTGTCCTTCTCATCCCATGATCCTGCTCCAGGAAGCAGCAGCACTCTGCTTGAATGGAAGCTCTAGGCACTCAGCTCTCCTCCCTAGAAGCTTGGGCATAGCAGAGTGGCTTCCCCTGTATCACCTGTCAACTTCCAAATTCTATACAGTCCCAGAATTTGACCATAGGAAATGTATTTTAAAAAGTCTTTTGCAACTCTTATTTTCCAACTTCAAAAAAACGTTCATTTATTGCCAGTTTTAAATGGTGGATTGTAATATCGGTGGTGTTGCAAAATCAGTTTGATGTTGATTAGCATTATAAAAATGGAATAGTTGAGGGAATAAAGTATCAAAGGGGCATGGCTTCTGTCACTTTATAAAGGAAAGAATGTTTACTTCTTTCATTCATTGTGTGTGTGTGTGTTCACTCTCTAGTAGGAAATGAGTTCATAGGATAGACAATAAATAGGAAACTTCGAAATTCACTGACTCATATGTTTAAAATGAAGTTTGATAATGTTCAAAATGCAGAGTTAAAATTCCATATATACCACATACCAGCCAGACCCATTTCAGTCATTCTATCAATAAAATATTACTAACCTCAAGGAATATTGTGAAGAATACCTAACACATTAATATTACTCAGTAAATTCTTATTATTTTAAATGTATAGTCAATCAATGAAATGCAAAATTTGCAGATAGACTTTGTCCAATATAGGATAGAGAGAAGAAAATTGCCAACGCGTTCAAGTACATGGATATATATATATTGTAATGATGGAATTAAATTTAAATTTTCTGCAATCCTCATTGAATTATCTTCCAATTTTCCCTCACAATCAACGTTTAATACCTATGAACACAATATTTATCCATTTAAGCCATCAATGTCTTAGGAAAGTCAAGTTAAAACATTTACATTAGTAAACTAAATTTCATTCAAAAATATGTATCATGTCCAGTATTTTGAAGGATGGATGCATTGTGTAATATGGTCTTATGTTGAAAATAGTTTTCAGTCTAAGCAATTCACTCTCAAATTGCTATAAATTAAGACATAATTATCAAACCCTCTAGTTCAGAAAGAAAACTGCAAACCAGGATTTGGGACAGCAATAGTAACTTTGAACCCCTAGGTGAGTGTGGGTGTGTTCTCTTTATGTAATCTAGAGAAGTCATTTCTGAATTTATTGCACACTCAGTTCTCTTGAGGGCACACTGAACATCATCTTCCAGTTGTATCGGGCCTATTACATAAGAAACACTGGCATTGCCCCAGATTCATTGTGTAAGAAATACTCCTAGAAAGTGACAGTGAATCCAGAGATAAGCAACTTTGGGATTACTTGGACTAGAATTTGCTGACTGCTTTTTCCTGGCTTGAAATAGTGCCATTAAAATTATTTTTAGTACATATGCAGCAATTATACAATTAGTTAATTTTTACTGTTATTTCAAAGAAAGAAAACCTCATAAAAATAAAACATGACTTCTAAGATTCAGAAATGACAGGAACATATCCAAGAAAGCATTTTTTTCAGAATCCCAATCATGATAAGAACCCTTTTGCCAGTGTTCTTCATACATGTTGTTAGATCTGATTGAAGAATTCTAGAAAAAATTAGTCATTTTTCTCTATTGAATATCTATAATATTCATATCCATAATCATTCATATGAATATCACATTCATAAAGTCTCCAGAATTGTTACAGCCACTATCCAACTATGACTGCATTAATGTTCTCTTTTTAAAACAACTGTCTTTAAAAAAATTAGGTATTTTTAAATAGAGAATGTAATATGTACATGTATACATATATGTGTTTGTATTCTACTGTAAATAAAAATTTTGTATTACTAGATGTACCAGTTTTTCTAATACACATTTAAATGACAAAATAACAATTAATGTGAAATGTTAGTTCTTATATCACCTAAAATCATCCATTAAAATCACCCTTTGGGAAACACTCTTTATAAGCAAGAAGAAATAAGTCTTCTATTTGTCTCACCTAACAGCCCTTCAAATACACGCACCTGCTAACATTTCTCTTTTCTGGGGCTAAATCTCCATAACTTCTTTAACTACTGCTTCCTATGTGAAATTACTTCCTGTCTGCTCTCCATCCTAGCAACCTTTTTTACATGCTCTCTGGCTTGTGAATGTAGCTTTTAAACAGTGGAAGCTTCTCTTAGGTGTTAATTTTTTACTTGTCTCTGGGAAATAAAAGCATTACACTAGCACTGCCTTTCCTGAGCTCCAGGCCTTAGGGACTCTATTCTGAAAAGTGTGAATGAATCAGCTGCAGGATGTGGAATTTCTCATGCTGAGTGTTCTCTTTGTTTCTTTGATAAAGGATCTGGTGGTGAGGGTTTGCTTTTATATGAAGATATTGAACACAATACTAAACAGTGTTTTTTTTCCCTCCAAGGAGGACAAGCATGTGGCATATGTCTTACCCATCCCCCATTTTAATTAGACTTTTAATATTGCAATAATTATAGAGTCACATGCAGTTGTAAAATATAACACAGAGAGATCTTGTGAGCCCCTTACAAGGAGCCCCCAGTGGTAATATAGTGCAAAACTGTAGTATAACATCACAACTAAGAAAATAACATTAATATAGTCAAAACACAAAATTCCTATTACATATTATTGCCCTTTTAATAGTCAGTTTCCTCCCATTCTCAACTCTCCCTCAGACTTGGCAACTGCTAAGCTTTTCTTCAACCCGTAATTTTTGATCAAATCTTGAATGTTATAGAAATGTAATCATACAGTACATAACATTTGGGATTGGCTTTTATCATTTAGCACACTTCTCTGGAGGTTCATTGTGATGCATGTATCAACTCCTTTTTCATTCATTCCTTTTCATTTCATTTGTTGGTTTTGTTTTGTATCAAGTAGTTTTCTAAGGTATGGATGTGCCACAGTTTATTTATCCATTCAGAGGAGAACTGGGCTGTTTCTAGTTTGTTGCTCTTACAAATAAAGATGATAAAAAAATTCACATACAGGTTTTGTATGGACATAACTTTATTTCTCTGAAATAAATATCAAGAAATGCAACTGTTAAGCTGTATATGCTAAGGGCATGAGTACTTTTTAAAAGATCTGCCAAACTATTTTCCAGATATATATAACATTCTACATCCCCACCAGTGATGAGTGTGTGATCCACTTCCTCCACATCCTGAAGAGCAGTTGGTGTTGGCACTAGTTTTTATTTTAGACATTCTAATAGCTATGCAGTGATATCTCATGGTTGTAGTTGGAATTTCCCTACTGGCTGGTGATGCTGCACAACATCCTCCATGTGTGTTTGCCATCTAAATGTCACTTTTTGTGAAATTTCTCATTTTGTATTTTCCCCCAAAATTGAAAAGTTTAATTACAGTTAAGATTTAAGAGTTATTTATATATACTAGGTAAATTTTTTTTCTTGAATATGTAGTTTGAAATATTTTAAATACTCCTTTTTCAATCTCACAGAGTCTTTAGGTAACAAAACTTTCTAATTTGGATAAGTTCAATTTATCTTTGTGGATTACACATTCTTTCCATAGTCTTATATGCTAAAGACTTTCTGCTGTGGTCTTTTCTTCTAAAATTTAATAGTTCAAAAGTTTAATTTTTCCTGTAATCCTAGCACTTAGGGAGGCTGAAACAGGAGAATCGTGAGTTCAAAGCCAGCCTCAGCAACGGTGAGGTGCTAAGCAACTCAGTGGGACCCTGTCTCTACATAAAACACAAAATAGGGCTGGAGATGTGGCTCAGTGGTCGAGTGCCCCCTAGTTCAATCTCCAGTACCAAAAAAAAAAAAAGTTTGATTTTTTTTTCTCTGTTGCATTGCTTTTAAGCCTTTGTCAAAAATCAGTTGAGAGTGTTTGTGTCTCTTTCTGAGTTTTCTTTATGGTCCATTCATTTGTCTATTCCTCCACCATTATCACATAAATTTTATTACTGTTGCTATAAATTGTCTTAAAATCAGGCAAATCCAGTCCTCCTCCTTCCCTTTTCTCCCTTCCTCTTTTAGTTTTGGTTTTCTTTATCCTTCATTCTTTCCTTGTTTTCTTTCTTCCATTCAAAATTGCTTTTCTACTCATGTTCTTTTACCATTCTATACAAATTTTAGTGTAGTCTTATCTACATACAAATAGATCATACTGGGAAGTTGTTATGAATTGTGTCACATCTGTCTATCAGTTTTGTTAGCCATAGTGTTTTATAGATATTATTCATTAAATTGAGAAAGTTCTCCTTTACTTTTAATTTTCTGAGATTTTTAATCATGATTGGGCATTGAAATTTATAAAAAAGGTTTTACTGCATTGATTGATATTATCATGAGATTTTTTTCTTCCTTAGCATGTCAATAAAGTGGTGTACTTTCAATTATTTTATAGACTTAATAAATTCAACATTACTTGAGTGGGAAGAGAGGAGACTCCACTTGTAATAGTGTATGATTGTATATGCTTTCATATAGTGCTAAATTATATTTACAAAACTTTTAAAAAGATTTTCACATCTGTATTCATGAAGATTTTAAAATATTTAATAAGTTTAACAATCCTGAATGAGGAGAAAGTCAACTCCATTTCATAATGAAGTATAATTACATTTACATATTGCAAAAGTTTTCTCGAAGATTTTTACATCTGTTTTCATGAAGGAATTCAATATATCTATGTATTTATAAAATGAATTGTGAAGTATTCTTCCTCTTCTATATCTCTTGTTCTAAAAGAGGTTATTTAGAATTGGCGCTAATTTGTCTTTTAATTGTTTGACAGAATTCTTCAGTAAAAATATCTGAGTCTAAAGACTTCTTTTGAGGGGATAGAGTCTTACAAAGTTGGAATTCAAGCCCTAAATAGTTACAGAATTATACATACTATGTATTTCATATTTGTTGAGTTGTAGTAATTTGTTTAAGAAATTGCCATTTTATCAAAGTATTCCCTTATGTTCCTATAATATTCATAGTGATGTTTCTGATTCTTTCCAGATGTTAGTAAATCTTTCTTCAGTGTTGCTAAGGTTTTGTCTATATTTTTAATATTTTTAAAAGACCCACCTCTATGCTTCATTGATTTTTCTCTATTTTTTTTTTCAATTTCATTGATTCTTGCTCCCTCTCCCACTCCACCCTCTTCTATTTACTCTCCTTTACCTAGGTTCTTGAGGTTTAACCTTAGAGTACTGATTTAACTCTTCAAATCATGGAGCTAGACCTGTAAATACCACTTTAGCATTATTTTAGATATGTCTTTCAAATTTTGGTATTTCATGTTTTTATTTATAATCTGTTCATATTAATGACTTGGTGATTTTCTCTTTGATCCAATGGATTATTTTGAAGTGTATAGTTGTGTTTCCAAGCTTTTGGAAAATTTTCTATTTCTGATGTTATTACATTGGGATCAGCGAACATACGCTACTTTATTTAAGTTCTTTAAAATGTATGAAGTTTTGTGGCCCAGTATATGTTCTATACTGATATATATATATTCAACAGGATCTTAAAAATAATGTGCATTTGGTTGTGGTTAGGTCCAGCTTTGGTTGTTGTAGAGTTATTCAATAACCTTAACAATGTTCTGCCTAGTTCTTTTATTAATTATGTACAGAATGGTATTGAAATCCTTGACTATAATTGTGCATTTGTATGGTTTTCCTTCCAGTTCTATCAGTATTTATTTCATATATTTTACAGCTTTGTTGTCTGGATTATACACTTTTATGATCACTGTATCTTCTTGCTATATTGATTCTTTTATCTTCACATAATGTCCTCTGGTTCTGGTAGTTTTCATTGCTCTAAAGTCTACCAAGTCTGCTATTGATGTAGCCACTTATGTTTTCTTTGATTAGTGTTTCCACAATATTTCTTTTTCTTTCCCCTTTCTTTCAATCTGCCTATTTATTTATATTTGTAGTAAGTTTTTGGTAAAGAGCATATAATTGGGTCATGGTTTATCATTTACCCTGATAACTCCTATGTTTTAATCTGTGTGTTTAGACCATTTATATTATATTATTTATATTTTATTTCAGTACTTTAGAACTTAACATTCAATATTGTTTTCTCTTTTGTTGTTCAGTTTTTTTCTTTTTCTTCCCTTTTAGTGAATTACTTGAGCATTTATTTAGAATTTCTTTTTTTTGGTACTGGGTATTGAACTCAGGTGCACTCAATCACTGAGCCATATCCCCAGTCCTATTTTGTATTTTATTTAGAGACAGAGTCTCATTGAGTTGCTTAGTGCTTCACTTTTGCTGAAGCTGGCTTTGAACTCATGATCCTCCTGCCTCAGCTTACTGAGCTGCTAGAATTACAGCCATGCACCACTGTGTCTGGCTTAGAATTCCATTTTGATATATTTTTAGGGCTTTTCAGTGTATTTCTTTATGTAGCTGTATTAGTAATTTCTAGGTATTATATTATATTATATGAAAGTAATTTATCACAGACTATTGGTGCTGTCATTTTACCACTTTAAGTGATATATAGAAAGCTTGCTTAGTTGTATGTCCCTTCATCCTTTTCCTTTTATAATAAAAATGTTTTAAATATTTTACATATTTGTCTGCATACATTTAGGACCACATTAGATAGTGTTATATTTTATTGCAATTGTCAAACACAACTTAGAAAATTCATGAGAAGAAATACTTATTGAATTTATCATTTTTTTGCTTACTGTATTTTTTCTTCTTTCTAGGTATTCTAAGTTTCTTTTCTTTGATCATTTCTTGCTGTTTAGATAACATAGCATAATCATTATTTTAGAATTGGTCTGCTAGTGCCCAGTTTTCTTAGTTTTCCTCCATCTAAGATTCTATTTATTCTTCATTCTTGAAGAATATTTTTGCTGCTTAAAGGATTCTGGTTGACTGAAATGTCTTTTCTTAGGCACATTAACAGTATTATGCCACTTCTTTTTGACCTCCATGGATTCTGATGAGAAATATTTCATTCCTTTTTTTTCCCTTTGTGAGTAAGGTATCATTTTTTCCGGCTGCTTTTCTCTTTCAGAAGTTTAATTATGATGTGTCTTGTTGTAGATATTTTTGGGTCTCTTATTTGGAAGGTTTCTGTTTTCTGTAGGTTTCTGTCTTTTGTCAAATATGATAAGTCTTCACAATTATTTAAGTTGTTTTTAGGTGCCACTCTTTTTTTCTTCTTCTGGAACTTAATGACAAAAATTTAAGTCTTCTGGTATTGATGCCATATCATTGAAGCACTATTCATTTTTTTCCAATTCTTTTTCTCTCTGTTTTTTTCTTTTAACCTGGCAAGTTTTATTCTTCTTTCTTCTGTTTTCTGATTTTTTCCTCAGTCCTCTCCTATCCCAAAGCCTATCCACAATATTTTTTTCAGTTATTATATTTTTTCATTTTAGTATTTTCATTTGATTATTTTTTGTATCTTCTGTTTATTTACTGATACCACTTCTTTGCTGAGGCTTTTTAAGTTTTCCTTTATGTGTTCTTAGTTTTTCACTCCATTTTTAATTTTCTCTGCTCTTGATATGATGGGTGATCTAGAATTCAACCTTCTGTATTTTCATATTATGTTGAGATTCTGGATTTTCTTTAAATCTTTTAATTGGATTTTTTGACATTATGCAAAGAAAGGAGAACCACCTCGCAACTATTAGGTGGATGTAGAAATCCAAGCTTCCTACTCAGCCCTCACTGATATCTGAAGACCGGATTCCTCATTACTGCTGAGTCAGATTTAGAATTCTGACTGCCCTGGTGGTATGCACTGAATATGAATGGAGGATGCATTGTTGCCAATGTGATGAAATCCAGGAGCCCTAATTGACCTTCTTAATTCTCAAATGCTCCTACTTGGGGGCAAAGTCAAGTTCTCCAATGAGCCTTGGCATAAATCGAGATGGGGCTACATTTTTTCTGTATTTTTTGAGCAAAAAAAGAATAGTTATTTTCTGTAAGTTTTCTAGATTGCTAGGATGCTCTTTTCCTGGCCATTTGCTTACTACTATTGACATTTTCAGGTTCTAGCTCCTTTATCTCTAAATTTGGGATATGTGCACAAAACAAAAAATTCAGAGCATTTAAGGCTATGTTCTTTTGGTCTCAAGTTCTTCATCCATTCTGTTTCAACGTTCAGAGACTTCTTATCCTCATTTTAATTACAATGTTCCAAATTCTCAGTTGTACTGAGTGACAGGAATAGAAACATAATGTCTGTTCTATCTTCTCAGATGCACAAGTCTCTCATCCTTTTTTTTTTAAGCCTTAGAGAAGAAAACAAACATTTCGTTGGACTAATCTGTGCTAAGCATTTGAGAGGCAGCATATCATTTCGTATTTTTTCATTCCTTTCTAATTTTTAAAGGAAGAATTTAAGAAAGCTTAAAAATCTAGCCCCAGGTCATGCAGATGGAGCATGGAGTAGCTGGAATTTAGGGCACACATGTGGGTAATTTACCAGCCTCAATATGCTTGATATCTTCTTTCCACGTTCTTTTATATTTTCAGTCTCAAAAGTTTTGCAAAAATGATTTAAAGAAAATAATGTTTAAGTGTTGAAATAACTATGTCAGATTAATTAGAGGAGAAATTTGAATCAAAATTATAAAATTTTAGAATAGGAAATATAATATATTTGATTAACCCCAAAACATAATGATTTACACTCAAAATGTGTTTAGTCCAGATTTCTGCTCTGAAATCCAGATCTCTGAATGATCAGTCTCAGAATGCTGTAAGTTTTTTCTGAACTTTTTCAAAAACTAAAAAGAGAAAAACAAAAAAGAGCCAATGATGGATGAAGATACTTGTTTTCCTTTCAAATTTTTTTGAGTAAAGAAACCTTGCAAAGCACTGCCAGAGAGCTAACTTTTCCATGGGGTTATATTGATTATATTAGCTGGAACTGATGATAGAAACAATGATTTTCACCCACTATGATACAATAACCAATCAAAATTATATATTTGCTGATCAGTTCCCGTATGTTCAACTAAATATCAAAATAAAATAACACCAAAAAAACCTGATAAAAAAATATAACAAAAGGCGTGGCCCCTTTTTCTATGTTTTTTTTTATTTTTATTGCACTTGAAACCCTTAGTATTTGTGGAAGAAATAATCAGAAACACTACCAGCCTCTGAGAGTGGAACACTGGTGTGTGTAGGGCATATGATACTATCACAGTGATAGCGCAAAGGAAAAAGAGAAAAAGATAAGTAGGTATTGATTGTCTCCTATGCATTGGCCATTATATGGGCCACTTTTATATGATATCCTTCAGAAATACCTTTCAAAATATTATTACCTCCAACTCTACATAGGATAATCTGAGACTTTGAAACACTGAATATCTTACTTGTTTCTACATACTAACTAAAAGAAACAGGATTCAAATAGAGTTTGAAACAAAACCTGTGCTCTTCCAAATACGTCAAGCCCATGTAGGTACATAAACAGTATGGATTAAATAAATGTGTGTTTTAGGAATTAAAATGATAAGGGT
The DNA here is from genome assembly GCA_004024805.1 of Geosciurus inauris. Classification (NCBI taxonomy): domain Eukaryota; kingdom Metazoa; phylum Chordata; class Mammalia; order Rodentia; family Sciuridae; genus Geosciurus; species Geosciurus inauris. Next base: position 11,684 of record PVHX01004367.1, read on the forward strand.
ATGAATGAGAAACACATACATGAAGAAAATATGGACATCACAGTTGGGTAGGGTTTGGAAGATGGAGAAGAGAAAAGGTAGGTCCTAGAAAGAGGGAAGTGCAGTCAGATCAGGACAGAAAGTCAATGGGAAATAAATGAAGCCTCACAAAGTAGGGTGATGTCAAGAATAGTGAAGTGTATGTTGGATCTCACAGGGACAGAATGGATGGGATTAAGGCATTTCAGTGAAGGAGAACAAGTTGGGGCTTGGACAGTTTTCAAACCATGGAATTACTTAAAGGAGGTAGAAAGGGAGGAATTGATACCCCAAGGGATTACAAATTGAGGCCCTGATGTAGCCTTGTCTCATATTAGTCTGTGACTCTGGGAACATTATTTTATCATTTTGAATTTCAGTCATCGTGATGAAGATGAGAAGGTCTGACGCTCTCCACATGGTGGCCAGGAAGATTGAATTAGATAAAATATGTAAAGTATGTATCCCATAATAGGCACCAAGTAACTATGATTTATATCCTGAATGAATAGCAGAGAGAGGAGAGCACAGATGAATGGGAGGATGAGTTTAACGTAGGAGGCCTAATATGTGTTCATGTAGGGATCCCACACACCTTTGGAGGAGAACATTTGAACTGGATCCTAGAATAATGGGTCCCCAATCAGTGAAATCATACAAGTTCTGTGCCCTGAGGTTTTCAGGTAAAAACAGTTCAGAGCAGTCTGTGCTGTAATACTGCAGATGGTTTCTGCTGAGCCAGCTGACTGAATTGAAAATCCAAAGTAGGTCAAATATATACTACCTGGAATATCCAGGGAGCAAGCATACTTCAGTTTCACATCTGGCATGTCCTTTTCTTTTGTGCTATCCTTATGTCAGTCTAAAGCAGTGTCTTTTTTAACTTGGATGACGTCCTCCATATTGAATTGGATGCCCTCTTGTTTTAAAATCATGTTTTGATTTCTGAGGACGTTTTCATTTTCTTTTTTTAACCCCACAATCTCTTTCTCCAAAATTAGATTATATTATACCATTTTACAGAATGTCAAACTAAAATACAGGAGGGTAAAGTGATTGGGGAGGGGTCAATTGCCTATTAAAGTCAAATTGATGGGAGCTATGGGGGAAACTGAGGTCCTGAAGTGATGATAACCATCAACTAATCCAGGGGTTGTAAAACTTTACAAAAGATGAGAAATTGTATATTTTACATATTATAGGCTTGTCGATGTGGCTAATGGTTTCCAGAGTTTGAGAACAGAATTTATTGAAGTTCTCATGTACATCAGCGTGTTAGCCTTCTGTCACTATAATACCTCAGATAATGAACATATAAAGAGAAAATTTTTATTTCGCTTGACTATTTTTAACATTCCACTCCATAAATTGACCTAACTGTAGTTAGGTTTATAGCAAGAGAGCACATTACGGCAGGAGCAGAGTACAACGACTCACCTCATGGCCAGGAAGCAATGAGAAAGAGTAGAAAGGACCAAGTTCTACAATACCCTTCCAGGGCATTCACCCCAATGGCTTAAGATATCCCCCTGGGGACTAACTCTTCTAGGTAGTACAACCTCCCAATAAAGTCATTCTGGGAACCACATTTTTAACCCAAGAGCATTTAAGATTTGAAGAATAGCAGAAAGGTGGGCTCCGGAACATTTTGCTGACTGATGAAATCACAGCCAGTGTAAGGTGGCTAAATACAAGGTGCCCAAGAAAGATCTTCTCTCTCTTCCTCTGCATCCCCACAGCCTCTCATTCCTCACATTCCACAGCCTCTCCTTCCCTCTTTGGCCTGTGTTCCTCTGAAGAAAGATTTCTACCTGCTCCTTGGTTCCATTTTCTCAGCATACACACATGCAAATCAGGTTGATTGTCCTAATTTGTTGCTGATCATTGGAGGCCTGGCTGCCTTCCTTTCAGTAAGCTCTTCTCAGGGCCATAGGCCTTATTTTGATTTTTACATCTGGGTTTCTTGCAGTTTTCTATAAGAGCTAAACCTCAAGTTATGCAATGCACATAGTTTTGAAAGGGAAATAGAGATCAGTCATTCCTTCAGTGAGTATTTATTGAGTGCATTCAAGGTCTTGGGAATAAAATAGCAAACAAGACAAGAACTAGTGATCCTCTTCTAATTACAAACAACACTACCCATTGAAGGATTTTTAAGCCTCTACACTTAATTATACACCTTATTGAATCAGTGAAATAATGGAGATTTGACCTTTACTTACCATTTCAACAACCAATACTCACTTATTCAGGTGGCTTGTGTCTCTCTGTCCCCATTAAACACCAGGTACTGTGATCTTCCAAAAGTCTTTCATTTTATTTCTCAGAATATTTGCAATGTCACTTTATTTCCACTCATAGAATGAAAGGTATAATCTTTTCCAACAGAATTCTTGTTAACAAGTGAAGATAGGTTTAGGGAAAGGAGGTCATTCCATATAATACAAATACAGTCCACACAAAAGACTGAATTTTACAAGGTCTTCATTTTGTTCACTTTTTTATTATGCAACTATTATTGCATGAAAAATTGCATTATTTATTGGCTACACTGTGGCCTATGGAGCCAGACAAACCTGAGTTAAAATGTTATTCTGGTACATTATTACTATATGATTTTGGCAAGTGCCCTGGCCTTTCTCATCTGCCATGTTCTTATCTATGAAATGGAAAATAACAGCTAGCTAATAGCTTGCGGTGAGGAATAGTAAATATATATGAAGCTTCTTGAGGAGGATAGTATGTGATCAATTCTCAATAAATGGTCCCTGTTATGATTACTATCTGTATGTTTTTTTCTTGCAATTTAAAGGAGGGATGATTGTTGAAGCACAGGCAACTCAGTACTGATTTGGAATAAAATGAATGCCTGATGATTCTCAGCAAATGAATGATTACACAGTAGATATTTCAGATCAGTATACAGATAACAGAATTTTTTTTCTGTTAAGAGGGTTGTGCATCCATACTCACATTAAATATTAGAACCCATTTGACATTGTTAAGGTAAAGCCTAACAAAACCATAGACAGCTGATGTTTCATCTTTTAATTCTCTGGCTTAAATTTTTTTGTCTTTTGGTACTAGAGATTGAACCCAGGAGCACTCTACTACTGAGATACATTCCTAACCCTTTTTATTTTTTGTTTTTATTTTTGAGACAGGATTTTACTAAATTGCTGAGGCTAACATTGAACTTGCAATCCGCCAGCCTTAGCTCAGTCTCCTCAGCTGCTAGGATTACAGGTGTGCACCACGGCACACACTGGTTTGAATTTTTTATTTTCACCTTCTCCAGTCTCCATACTTGGGTGTAAGATAAAGAAAATATCATGGACTCTGAGACAACCATATAATTGCATTGCATTTTTATGTCAGTTTGATGGGGGTGAAAATAAAGATACTTATTTCAACTCAGTATTATCTTACATGATTTGTATTACTGATATCACTGTGTCAGTGTTCAATACCAAGCTTGGAAATTTGCAGATACTATTAAATTATGGGGAGCAACAAATAATGAGGCACTATGCATTCTGACGGAGGAAAAATTTGCTCATTTGGGCACCTCAGGCTAATAGTGAGCTAATGGATGGCAAATACAGTTTGGTGTAGATAATGTTGAATAATGAGTTTTGCAAGAGACTAAAGAGAAGGAATGCCTAATGAATTGGAAGTGCTTTAATACAATGAATCAAAGAGAGTTGGGTAGTTATTAGAGGGGATGTTCTGAATGTGTGAACTTGAATTGTTTCTTCTTTGAAGTGAAGGGTAGAAGTGGTCACCAGAAGTAACTAATATTTTCTAATAATCAGCATTTCAGAGAGCAGAAGAAATAGGAATATTGAAGTCAGCCCTGCATGCGCTTAATTTCTACCATGTCATTTAAGTTATATGATTGAGACAATTTTGTTGGTCTATCTGAATCCTAGTTTTTCATCTGAAAACAGGAAGAGCAGCATTTGCCAAGACTTTTAATAAGGCAGTCAGGTGAACTCTGCATAAAGATTCCCAAACAGATGCTGTAGGATACCACCCATATTGGAGACATTGTAGATTTGTGTATTTATGACAACAATGTTAATAAGTAGTCTGAAAGGTTCATATATTTAAAAACACTTCTGATATATGGAGAGAATACATGTTGAAAAATGGGCACAGTTATTTTAAATTGCCACACACACCCTGAATCGGAACTGGGGGAAGAGCTCAAGGTTACCTGGAAATAGTCATGCACAGTGTCAGGAGATGCTCAGTGCAGCAGCCAGTTTTGGAGAAGATGGGACTAACTCTGATGGCAATACCACCAAGATTGACATTGGTCATGGATAAAACAAGACTGCCTCGGCAGGGATCAAAGTGAGGCCAGGGAATTTTCAAGGGTAAATTAACCCTTGGTGGACCACAAGAATAATGAACCAGGTAGACACAGGCCTCCTCCATGGCCCTGCAACATACCACCTTTCCTAGTGCAACATTGCTATTGTCAATTTCTTAGTCTGGCTCTTTTCTTGGAGTGTGAATTCTTTAAAAGGCTAGGAGCAAATCTCACTGCCCCACTCTTCACAGGAAAGTGTCTGAAGCATGGTGGACACCTGGAACATTGATTCTAAATGGATTATGAATAAGTCTCACTTCTGCTGCTTATAACTGAGGTCAATGTAATATTCGAGGATTTGTTCTCAGAACTTGCCATTTTTTTTCACTTTCATAGGCATCTTTTTGTTTTCTATTTTTAATTTGTGTCAGTCAACATTTATTGAATGTACACTGGGAGACAGTTATTATAACAATCAATTTTCATTTTATTTAATTTTTGAAACAACCTTATGGGATAATCACTATTGGCCTCATTTTCCAGATGCATAAATTGAAGATTCTATAGAAAAATTGTAACTTAACCAACAGCGCATAATAAGCAGATGAGAGAACAAAGATTCTTCAAAGCTAAATTCACCTGCCTCCAAACTGCTCTTAAACTCTATTTTGTAAGATCCTTTGCAGTGCTGTCTAGAGTATCTACCCCTTAAAACTTAGATAAGGGGCTGGGGTTTATGCTCAGTGATAGTGGTAGTGCTTAGTTCTGAGGTCAATCTCTAGAATCGAAAACAAAATCAAAAGTTATGCTGATATTTTCCTTGATATGTACATGACTTCTATTGCTTTTATTTTATTACATAACTCCTAAGTAAATCCAGTGTCCTTGTGCCTTTGTCTTGGGTATTTCAACATTATTATTTGTCTTTAGTTCCAATTTGTGCTTATATAAATAACCTATCCCATCAGCCTTAAAATTTTCCTGTTATATATCTGCCTATCAAAATGCAGTCAAAAGGCTATATGGGGGCCCTGATAAAAAGACTGAGGTGGGGCCATGCATGGCAGTGCATGCCTGTAATCCTAGCAGCTCTGGAGGCTGAGGCAGGAGGATCACAAATTCAAAGCCAGCTTCAGCAAATTAACAAGGCTAAGGAGATCCTGTCTCAAAAAGAAGAAGAAGAAAAAAAAACTTTTGGGGATGTGGCTCAATGATTAAGATCCTCTAAATTCAATTTCTTGTACCATTAAAAAAAAAGAAAAGAAGGATTAAGTGGAAAACTCTATTGGGAATAAGTGTGCATGGAAAATAGAATTTGATGCCATCAGTCTCATGCAAAAATAAAAATTAAAAAAGCCCAAAACAAAACAAAAAAAAAACCCTCTAATAGCTTCTTCTGGTCAATTTAACTAACAATTTTGCTTATAATTAAGTATCCATCCCTGAGAGGTCTAGAGACTCCTTTCTTTCTTATCACCTGACACAAATGCTCTTGCGCAGCACTAACTTGTCCTTCTCCCTAATTTGCTTGTGCATTCTTGAAGCAGAGGAAGCATGTCATATTTAGTCCAATGAATTATTTTGTGAACTGTATTCACGAGCTAGGCAGATTCTCTTTCCCTCTACCCCAAATAAGCCAACTCTTTTTATCTCTTCACATTATTTGTATGACTGGATCACCCATCTACTTCTCTTCCACCCAAACATAACCCATCACTAGCAATAACTAGAATTCAAATGTTTTTTTAGAGCTTATTGAAACATGTCCACATATATTATCTCGTTATAATCTCACAATATCCTTTGGGAGAAAAATGGTTATGCAGGCTTCTTTTTCAGTTGAAACATGTAAAGATCAGATGACTTGCCCAAGAAAGGAATGAAAAACTAACAAAAGAAATCTCTGCCTGGGATTCTGACACATGTATCTGATTCTAAAGTCCACTTTTTAAAGCTCTGACATGCTGCTTCATCCCAATTCCATCTTCATCCTGAAGATTTTACTTTTTAATTACTCTTTCACTCAAATTCTATATGCAGTGATAGAACCAAGAAGTATCTGTTTTAGTTGAACATCTTGTTACCATATTAACAACCAAGTAAGTGCATAAAATGAAACCAAACATATGTTAACAAAGATTAAAACCAGTCCCCTTCCTTTCCCACATCCCGCCCCACTCACCTTCAAGTCAAGTTCTGGTTTGAAGACACCCTAGCTTCATCACTGTGATCTGGACCATTCAAGTATACCTGGGAGGCAGCACCTGAAGTGCATGGTGAGGTCCTGTATCAATAGTTTCTCCATGTTATTTCTGAAGAATAGTGGAGATAACTTCTGAAGCACATACCCAAAGCAGAGGTAGAAGGAATAGCACAACTTAGGGCTTTAGCAGCAATGAAATTTGCTGAGCACTCAGCCTGTGCTAGAAGGTTCCAATGTTATTTCATGTATCAGGTTATTTGATCCTCAAAGCAACTCTAAGAGGTGATGTGTACCATTAATAGGCTCAATTAACAGATGTGGAATCTAAAGCAGAGATCAAAATGTATCCAAGGACAAAATTCATAAGTGTTAAATTTGGGATATATCTTCAAGCCATCCAATCTCTGAGCCTATGCTTTACAATTATGCCTGGAATAGACTAAAATTTCAGGGGTAAAATAAATTAGTAAGATGACAAATTGAAGAACGATTGATGTCTTAGACAAGTTGACTTTATTTCTTTGGGAAACATCACAAAGCAGAGCACAGGATCAGAAACTGCTGCAAGAGTATCCCATGCATGAGAGAGTTGAGCAAGTTGATCCTGTCTGAATATCAGTTAGAGATCTGAGGATACTGCAATGTTAACAACAAGAATCATCATATCTATCATTTATTGAATAATTACTATGGCTTTCAATGCCTTCCTGTTTCTTATGTGCAGCATTCAGGAAACTCCATGACATAGGATTTGCTGATCTCTTCAGGCTTATCTCCCACATCCCTTACATCGCTCCCCACACTATAAGCTTTGATAATATCAATGGAGTCATTGTCCTCCTAAACGATTCAGTTTGGATGCTTCCTTTACATTCTGCCTCCATTTGGCATGCACTGTATGCCCTTTATACCAGGAGAGCATTTTCAGGCTTAATTCAACAATTCATTAATCCAGGAGGCCTCTCAGCACACAGTGAGCTGAAATGCTTCTTGGGAAGTACCAGTCACTTATGTCTATCTGGAAAAAAACTGTTATGGTTTGGATATAAGGTGTCCCCCCCAAATTCCTGTATTAATGCATTGAATATTCAGAGGTGAAGTTATTGGGTTGTGAGAGCTGTAACCTAATCAGTCTATCCTAGTTGAAATTGAGTAACTGGGTCATGACTATAGGCAAGTGAGGCATGGAAGGAGGAGGTGAGTCACTGAGGAAGAGCCCTGTATGAGTTCATCTTCCTAGAGACCCATTTCGCCTGCCCTCTCTGTTTCCTGTCTGCCATGAATGGAACAACTTTCTTCCATTATGATTTTCTGCCTCACCTTGGGCCCAGAGCACAAACTGAACCTCTGAATACCGGGAACCAAAGTAAATTTTCTCTCCTCTAAATTGTTCTCATGGGATTAGGGTCACAGTGTCTTTCAGTTTAGCAGAGTCCCTGGCACATAATGTGTCAAAAAGTTACAAACTGAATGGTTTAACAGACCCAGTGTGCTACTCTAATTCCAACTTTAATCTCAACATGATCTCATAAATTTCACATCATTTCTGACTTTACAGGTAAAAAATAAAGTAAAATAAATATAAGTCCTAAGTAAGTGATCAATTTATGACTCACACTCATCCATGCCCAGAACCTAACACTGGTTCTTAAAGCTGTATAGAGTCACCATACTGACCTCTCTCTCAAAAGAAGAGCTGACAGTTGAAATTAGAGAAGCTCAACAAAAGATTCAATTATCATGATTCTTAGAACTGAGGACATAGCACTGAAGTAAAAAATGAGCTTGGCACGTGGGACACCCTTGGTCCAATCCTCAATACAAAAAAAGTTGTGATTCTTGATTCATGTTCATGCTTCTTGAATCAATGGACTTGAAAATGGAAGTGGAGACATTTAAAGATGTCTAAAGTAGTCCCTTCTTATCACTCATGGTTAAAAATTTCCTGGGCTCATAAAACTTGGCCAACTCTGGATCTTTCTTACCTTGGCAAGGTAAGAAAATTGTGAGATAGTCACTATAATGATGTTATTAAGGATAATTAAAAAATATAGCTAATATTTTGATCACTACTATAAGATATTAAAGGTTTTAATGACTTTAATATATGGTAGTGTTCTGTCCTTCTACCAATATATTCTGTCCTCTTTTTTATGAGAAAACTAAGAAAAAATTAATGACTTGCACAAATTCACACTGCCACTCTGCCTTCTGTATCCATGGGCTCTATATCATTAATTTAGCCAATTGCAATCTGAAAATATCCAGAAAAAAATGTGTCTATACTGAACTTATGCAAACTTTTTTGTCATTATTCCATAAAAATACAGTACAACCATTTACCTAGCATTTACATTGTATTAAGTATTATAATAAATTTAGAGGTGATTTTTAAAAAATTGGTACCAGAAATTGAACTCAGGGGCACTCGACCAATGAGCCACATCCCCAGCCCTGTTTTGTATTTTATTTAGAGACAGGGTCTTACTCAGTTGTTTAGCACCTCATCGTTGCTGAGGCTGGATTTGAATTCAGGATCTTCCTATCTCTGCCTCCCAAGCCGCTGGGATTACAGGCATGCGACACCGCTCCCAGCCAGAGGTGATTTAAAGTATATAAGAGGATGTGTGCAGATTATATTTAAGTACTAAGATATTTTATATAAGGGACTTAAGCATTCACAGATTTGTGTATTCATAAGGGATGTTGGAACCAGTCCCCTGCAGATACCACAGGACAATGTACTAAGCAAAAGAAGCAGGCTTCAAACTCAAACTCAGACTGTCTGGCGTCACAGGCCACATTCATAGAGAGAATCCTCCACTTTCTTGATAGTGTTGACCTTTACTGAGTTGCTGCTTCTGGGCATGTTGACCCGGAGGGCCAGAGCAGGAAAGCAATAAAAGAAGTCAGGCAAAGTTTTGTTCAACCAGACATGGAGGTCTGTGTGTGAATGTGCTTTAGAAATTTCCAATGGGAATCCTAAGCATTATTGAGTTCTACCCTTATTGCATAATTTGGCTCAGGAGTGGGTGCTATAGAACAAATCTAGATGAGGCTTTTCTCTGCTTATAGGACAAATACCCAACTTTAGTTTGAAAAGTGATTTAATTCAGCTATTCACTCACTTCAACCCTAATAAATCTATGCACCAGAATGTCTGGAGACTGTGCCAACAGCTCCTGAGGTTTGGACTGACAGAAACAGCAAGTCGATGTTAACAACAATGGGTTTCTAAATGGCCACTCCTCATTGATCACTTATCTCAGGCTTTTCTCCAGGTTGAGAGGTTGATTTTATTAGACACGTACTCTTTTTAATGTGGATCAGTAGCTGTGGCTCATATCAACCAAATCTACCTTGTGCCTGACTTGTCTTTATTATGAGCTCAAAGGTCTCAGAGGGTATGTCACTGACAAGTCACTCCCAGCTCCAGAGAAGCTTGCCTGTATGACTTTTAGGACCAACCATAGATGTTAAAAACCATCATGACTTCCCACCACTGAACTCGTAAACACTGAGCTTCCTGATTCCTTCTTCCACTCCCTAAATCAGAATTAATTATCACGGAAGTAAAAACAAGTGTACTGTATATAAAACAGTGACCTTTGAGTTCTCTATTGCAAATATTAGAAGCAATACCACAGGCATAGGAACTAATCTGAGTCCCTGGGGCCATTTTTCAAAGAAAGAAAAAAAAAAGTAAGCCACTGCATGAAATAAATGAAGAAACTATCAGCTAAAATTGCTGAATAATACAATAAAGAAATGTAAATCATCCTCAGGGGATAATTATATCCTGGACTCTGGCTGATTTTGCAAAGAAAAGGAGCGCAGAGCCAGGAGTTAAGTGACCAGGGTCTTCACCAAACTCTGCTATTCATTGGCTTTGTGCCCTCACCTCAGGCAAGCTACTCAATCTTTTTGGGCCTTGGTTTATATTTTTATTATAGAAAAATGACAACACCAACAGAAGTCACAGAGGCAGGCCTGGAAGCAATGAGAAAGCAATGTTCTGTCTGTAACTCTAACCTCATTACATTAAATAAAATGAGAACCAATCCCCATGCTCCAGGCCCAAGAACTGAGTTTCTTCCCTCTGAGAAAAGTGGGTTGCATTAGTCAGGTTTTTGTCACTGGACAAAGGACCCTACATGAACAATTTATTTTGGATGACAGTTTGAGAAGTTTGAGTCCATAGATGGCTGAATCCGTTTCTTTGGGCCTGTGGTAAAGCAGAATATCATGGCAGAAGGGCATGGTCAAGGAAAGTTGCTGTTTTCATGGCAAAAAAAGACTCAGAGACAGAGAAAGAGGAAAGGGCAGAGGACAAGAGACAGTTCCCAGACTGTTTCCCATCTCAGCTGAGCCCACCTCCCCATGGTCCATTCAGTCATGAATGAATTAATTCACTGATGAGGCCAGAGCCTCCATGATCCAATCACTTCCCCCAAACCCCTTTATGAACACAAAAGACAGTGAAGGGCATTGCGGATTCAAATCATAACATGGATCTTTCCAATGGTGCTCTAGAACCACCTCCCATTACTTTGGTTGATCTAGCCTGGGAAAATTAGTTAGATTCCTTGAGCTTCAGTCTAGTCATTGATAAATCTGAATAAAAAATATTACCTACCACACAAAGCCATTGTGATGATGAATGAAATAAATTAGATAATGGGTTAGGGCAGTGCCTGGTAACTTTAAAGTATACAGTAAATGCTAGATCTTTCTCTCTTTTTTTTTTGTTTTTATTTCTTTTTCTAAGAGAAATTTTGAAGTGTCTTCCATTTTAAATATTTATAAACAATAAAACATGGAATATTAAACATAATGTAACTACAATAATTATTATTACATTTCAGGAGTTATAACTATTTATTATACACACTATAAATATACATGTGTATTACATTTAAGATACATAGGAAAATATATATATCTTAACCCCTTTGACCTGTGCCCTCCATCACCCTGTAGCTACTCACTGCCTTATTTTTCAACATTCCTGCATAGCCAACTTTGTTGTCCAACTGGTCAACATTTACCATCATGTTTTCCTTTCTATTTTAAGGGGAAAATAAAAATGTAAGGAATTCCAATGTACTTATTTTGCAGCCTCATCTACCTCCCAACTTTCTGTTTCCACATTATTTTGAAGCAAACTATTGCCATCATTTTTCTCCATAAATTTCAGCATATATCATTCACAGATTGACTTTATACTTTTTGAATTTCCATTCTTTTTCAAGATGGGAGCATGTGTACACTCCAGACATAGAAGTGATGAATAGATTGGCGGTTCGTCCTAAATTCTCTGAGCTGTATTTCATGACCTCCCTTTCTTAGAAATGTGCTCTAGCTGTGCCATATTGTATCCCACTTACCCTCATTTTACTAAAAGATTTTCGTTTGGGTCAAGGTAGCTAATGACCTCCACATTGTCAAATCCAATGAGCCTTTATCGTCTCTAATTACATTTGATTTTCTGAGGCCTTTTGATATGTTACTGTGAAACAGATCTGAACTAACATTAAATCTAAGTTACACAGCCTTGTTAATCTTTATTAACTCTCTGAGGAGGCAGTTCTATTGGAGAGCACAGACTGTAATCACTAGGAGTAGCTATCATATGAATGAGAACTAACATTGCTAGCTCTCCATCTGTCTTCCATGATGCTTTGTTGTTTATTCCTCACTCATCACAACTTCAAGCCACTTTTCTCAACATCAGGCTTCAAAAAGTTTGATGTATTCCAAACATTTGCATTATTTATTGGCATTTAGAATATTTTGGGGGGGGGAATTAGGATTAAGAAAAAAAATACTAATCTGATTCTCTTGCCAATGAATCTGTGGTAGAAGAGCATCTGAAGTATCTCTACTGTGTTCTAAATCTTTTACTCTCTGCACCAGCACTCATTATGCTCAATAATCACTGGGCATTTGTCTAGTGCTCCCCATAGACTGGCAGAAAAATCATTTTCCAGCAAATAACTCTTTTCTTTTTATTTGAATAGTCCTTCTGTCTAGCCCAATACCTGATACACAGAAGTAAATCAATGCTCAAACTGTATCATTTTTATATTATACAGCTTTTGGAAGTCAAGAAGAAAAATGGGAGTAAATAGTGAAGTCTTGTTTCAATTGCTTTTTATAGCTTTAAAGGGAGAGAGAGAGAAAGAAAGAGAGAAAGAAAAAGACAGAAAGACAAAAAGACAAAGAAAAGAAAAGAAAGAAAGAAAGAAAAAGAAAGAAAGAAAGAAAGAAAGAAAGAAAGAAAGAAAGAAAGAAAGAAAGAAAGAAAGAAAGAAAGGAGAAAGCAAGCAAGCAGGCAGACAAGGAAAAAGGAAGAAAATGTATGAATGTCTAACTCATATGGTTTGAATGTGGTCTGAGTATGTCCCCCAAAGATTGATATTTTGGAAGTTTGGTGCCTATTGTATTGATGTTGACAGGTGGTGGAATCTTTAAGTGGTGGGTAATTAGATAATTAGGTCATTGGGGTGCACTGCCCTCATCATTATTACTCTGTTATAATGTTATCTTTTACTTTTAGGCTCCTAAACTATGAGCCAAATAAATCTGTTTTCTTTATAAATTACCAGCCTCAGATATTTTGTGATAGCAACAGAAACAGACTAACATAGTGGGTTAATTATAGCTTCAAGTTAAAAAACTTTTTTAAAAAAGGGGCTACTTGTATTTAATTTAAAAGAACAGTAACTAAAATTTTGGTATCATCACAACATCAGCTTTAGATGAAGAGAACATAAATATGTGTGTGTATGTATTTTTGTGTGTGTTTATGTGTGTAGAAAGGTTCCTTTGTTCCTTCATTCACTCAAAACATTTATACAGTTTCTAATTTGTATAGGGAAACACATTAATCTGTATTAAAAATGTTAATAATATTCTCTCTTGGACCTGAAAAGATCTGTAAAATTAAATAAAACATATGCGTATATTTACGCACATATGCGTATATTTGATGAGATGTAAAAAATGCCCTAAATTGAATGTAGTGACAGGAGTATTGATGGAGTAAGCAGAATTATGAAATGTAGAAATCCAGGGCAATTTGACAATCTATGTTAACTGATCTCCAGTGTTGGGGGATGTTGGCATGCAGAGATAGGCAAGGTAGGAGTACATGTGAGAATGCGTGTACAGCCTATATCATGAGAAAGTAGGGAAATCAAGAAAGCAAATATTTGACACCAGGTGGTATTTCTGTATAATTAGAGTAAGGTCCACATGGAATGTATATGTTGATTCTAGATGCATGGTCTCCAAAGCTGCAGATAGTCTTAAATACCAAATGAAGTAGATGGTACTTGAAGGAGAGTGGCTGATGTGATGTTAGAATAAAGACAGTAGATTGAATTGGACATAACTTTCATGTGTTTATATATGAATACCTGACCAGTGTATCTCTGCATCATACACAACCACAAAAATGGGAAGTTATATTCCATGTATGTATGAAATGTCAAAATACATTCTACTGTTGGGTATATCTAAAAAGAACAAATTAAAAAGAATATTACATGTGCATCTGATTGGCAATAAATGTACAAAATTAATAGTGATTAATTAGGTTCAGGAAGTGATAAACATCAGAAGTGCTTACTATATGATATATAGGAATACCAATAGCAAAGTGCTGTGGTTTTCTATGATTTTTCTTTATCCTCCCTAGTCCACCCTCAATACATTGCCGTTGGTAGGTTCTGATAATTGATATGAATAAGAGAGACTTTAGAATTTGTCAGAATTCCTCAGGTCTGACACTAGTTCCACCAAATTACTCTCTCATTCAAAAGAGCGTAGCAACTTATCGTATCTTTAGCTTTTGTAGTTGGTATAGTAGGGCTTTTCTTGTCCTTGTTTTTATTTTATTTTTTGAGTAATTAATATGTGCATACTATATACAGTTAGAAATGTGCATAAAGGTATGTAATTAAAAGTCTACTGATATTCCTACTACATACAAAACCAGTCCCTACCTTCCAGGTCACTGTTTGTCTTTCTGAAATGTTCTACATATATACAAGCACATATAGACCTCTTTTTTTTTAATAAACACACATTACCATAAAACTGAGCTCTTGTGCATTTTGTGTTTCTCCAAACAATATATTCTAGTAATCTTTTCAGATTACTGCATGAAAAGCTTCATTTAAAAAAATGTACAACATGGATTGTGCATGTTGTAATTTTTTAAAACTATTGTCCATTGTGGGAATGTAGATTACAACTAATCACTGCTATTAAAAGAATGCTGTAGGCTGGGGATGTAGCTCAGAGGTAGGGCACTTGCCTAGCATGCACAAAGTTTGGAGTTCAATCCCCAGTAACAAAATAATAATAATGGTGATGATGTTGCAGTGAATAACTGTGCACACCTGCCATCATGCAAATGTTTGAGTACATGTGTAAGAATATTTCTAGAAGTAGAATCTTTACATCATACATAAGAACAATTATTGCTTTACAGATAATATAAAATTGTTCTCTAGAGAATTTGAACCAATATCCACTTCAATCAGCAATTAAAAGAGTGACATTTTCCCAATACTCACATGAAAATACAGCTTTATTAATTTTTCTCACCTATTCAAGCCTACTTAATGAAAAGTATTATCTTGCTCTAGTTAACTAGCATTTTCTACCAGCCTCACTTTATCTGGATCCTATAAACTTTAATATGGTTTGTGTTTATCATTGTCATTTTCAAAATATTCTGCATTTTCTGGCATTTATCATTTTTTCATTAACTTAAGAGCTGTTTTAAATTTATCCTGTTATGGTTGGTTGCTGTTGTTATTTAATATTTAGGTGAATAATCAATTGAGTTTTTTGACTTTTATATTGATTCTAGTTTTACCCCATTGTGATTTGATAAGTCATCTGTATTATTTCTGTGTTTGATGTTGTTTTGATGCTTTCCTAGTGGTCATTTTTTGAGGGGTTGTCTATGGATCATCTCAAAAATGTTTATTCTAAATTATCAGTCCACATGAAGTAAAATATATCTATTACATATGATTTTTAAATTATGATAATTAACTCTTCTCTTTATTTTTTGCCCACTTGATCTTTCACAGAATCTAAAGAGAGAATTAAAATCTGTTACTTTACATTTTTTTCATATATATATATGTATATATATAAATGCATGTGTATGTGTGTGCTCTTTTTTTCTGTTTATTTTTGTGGTTTGGATGTGAAGTATCCCCCAAAAGTTCATGTGTGAGACACTGCAAGCAGGCTTAGAAGGGGAAAGATTGGGTTATGAGAGCCTTAACCCAATCAGTGAATTAATCCCCTAATGAGATTAACTAAATGGTGACTGAAGGCAGGTGAGGTGTGGGGCCCTGGATGGTGCCTTTGAGGTTTGTATATGTATCTGGCTAGTGGAGTCTCTCCTTACTGATCATCATGTGAGCAGCTTCCCTCTACCATTCTCTTCTGCCGTGATGTTCTGTTTCACCTCGAGCACTGAGGAATGGAGCCAGCTATCTATGGACTGAGACCTCTGAAACTGTGAGCCCTCAGATAAACTTTTCCTCCTTTACAATTGTTATGGTCAGGTCTTTCAGTCACAGGAGCAAAAAAGCTGACTAAAACATACATATTATTATTACAGGCATTAGACTGCATGAATATTGGAGCATCTGGGGAAGCTAAGGTCATGAAGTGAGTTAGGGGTTCATAGAAGGTGTCTCTCCTAACACTCATGATAATAAAAATTAAATATTTGGGGTCTTGTCCCCAGTTCCTGGCACACAGCTTATAAAATCCTTGGAATCTCTAGAATGATGTGTCTTTTATATGTTAATAAATGATGAATGGCTGGGGGCTACAGGGTAGACTCTGTTGGGGGCTGATCACCAGAAAACCAAGGCTTGATTGAAGACTGGAAATTTTAGCACCTCCCCCACCTCTGGTTAGAAGAGAGGGCCTAGAAATTGAGTTAAAGGCCAATGATATAATGAATAATGTCTATATATTGAAACTTTGAAAAAACCTCAGATAATGTTCAAAGAGATTTTCTATATGTAAACACATCCAAGTGCTGGGAGATGGTATTCCCCAGGAAGGCATGGAAGCCCCTTGTCCCTTTCCCACTGCTTTGTCCCATGCATTTTTTCCATTTTTCTGTTCCTGAGCTATGTTCTTTATAATAAAATGAAAATACAGATGGTCCCATGTTTAGGATGTTTTGACTTACCGTTCTTCAACTTTAGAATAATATGAAAGCAATATGCATTAGATAGAAATGATACTTTAAATTGAATTCCCCCCCCCCAGGCTAATGATATACAGTTCAACACTCATGACACAGGGCAGCAGCACTAGTGATTGTGGCTCCCACGCAGTCGTGTTATCACTTAGAGGAAACAAACTCTCCTCTATAGTATAGTGTTGGTAAAGTAGGTCCCATAGGCTAGGTGGATTCAATGCATTTCAACTTCAAATGAGTTGATGGAGACATAACCCCATCATAAGTTGAGGAGAATCTGTAGTAAGTAAAATGTTTACCTGAGTGTTGTGAGCTATTCTAGCAAATAACTGAAACTGAATTTATAGTTCTTTATGTTGGAGGATGGATGACAACCTGAGAGTTGAGATTGGCATCTTCAGAAGTAGTGGCAGTTTTGTGGAACTGAGTTCTTATCCTCTGAGATCTGCATAAGGGAATTAGTGTCAAAAATGAAGTATAGGACATCCAGCTGGTCTCTGAAGAGTTAGGGAATCGGTGGGTGGAAGAGAAGACCCCATACATTTGGTGATAGAAGTGTTGTGGACTTTAGCAGCTCAGATCGACCCTCCTGAAGCATCAGTGGTCAGGTGGGGGCTTTCTTTTATCCCTGAGAATTCAGCTTCTTAGGTCATCTGAGCAGGACTGTGAAGCAGTAGCTCATGGACAGGAAGCGAATGCTTTGGGACAGTGACCACCTAGCTACTTTCTGGTGATGGGTCTGGAGCCTCTGTTAAGAGAACAGGATTATGGAACTGAGGACAATAAGAACCTTTCAGTCTTACTATATCTGTCTGTTATCGTATCTGACCATAAAACCTTATAGGGGAATCCAGAACACCTTCTGAAACTTCTCCATGTGATACTTCTAACTTGAAAGGTCATATAGAAAATGGAAATCTAGAAAACGTAGCTTCACAATGTATTTAAAACAATCCAGCTTGCCTTTGCTCATTATTATATTTTCCAATTTTCTGAATCATGTGTTATACTGTTATAAGCCATATAGAACCAAGGTTTGTTTTGGTCCAATCTCATATTTTTTTCTTTAATACATAAGTGTCATGATATAAATTTGATTGTGTGACAAAAATGTTTGCTTTTAGGTAGTCAAATATTTTCTGTTCTCATTTTAGCTGTTGTGACTTTATATTTCTTTATGCAATCAGTATTTTTTGGCTTTGTTTTAACAATTTTTTGGTGTATGTGTAGGTGTGTGTGCTTTATTTCAAATTGTAGGGCTAATACTTTTATTCTTGTGGTTACCTTTGAGGTTATTAAATTATATACTCTGTGTAGTCCTCTCTTTCCTTAAACACTGTCTATCAACCAATGATCAAATTGATTTCTTTCCTCTGACTTATGCTTACCTATCACTTGATCTTATTTTATTATGGTTCCCCTGTGTTTATCTCTGTAACACTGAATATACTTATTCCTCTGTTACTTCAAATCTGGTGTGTAGAGACCATGTCTAGAGGGTGAGGAATTCAGAGGACACTTCCTCCCACCCTTTAACCTCTTTAATGGCTCAGTGTTTTCCTTATTGCTAGTGTTTGTAACTTAGCTTGCACTATAATATTATTGCTTCTTATACTCTGGATCATTTCTCAGAAAAAAAGGATGAAATGACTGTCATGCATTCATTGGAAGTGTATGAGTACTTTTTAATATGTTCAAAATAAATGATTCTCAAATTTAGTCCATTAAACGATATTAAAAACAGTTTGTTTGCCACATGGCACTCTGTTTTCTGTCACACATTAGTTTGTGCAAACCCTACAGTGGAAAACTACTTGTCTAGCACAGGCAGAACAGCAATTTTCTTGATGCATTTCAGAAACCAAAAGGCAATCAGAATTTTTTTTTTCCAATTGAGGTCATAAAGCTCATACATGCTCTTATAGGAGATATCAGTCATACTTCTTTCTGTACTCTTTGTATTTTCACAGTTCTAATGAACCAGATTATTTCCAGGTCACCACCATAGTGAAAGTATAAAAATGAGAAATTTGGAGATAAATATTAAGACACATTTGACATCCTGGCAGCAAACTAGCGGATCCAAGAAAGCATCTTGGTACAAAACAACCAGTGACAGCTTCAGGAGCCTGTAGGCAGTGCAGCCACACATTCCTGTTTGAGGAATGGTTCCTACCAGGGCGCCCAGGAAACTATTAATAATTGCATATTTGTTTTCATACATTATAACTGATATCCCATGAGATAAAAGAGCACTCATGGGGTCTCAGAGTCTTGGCTCACAGGGGCTTTTAGGCTTCTAATCTCCCATTCAATGATGCTCAGACTCCACCTAGTCTCCCCTTCCTTATAGTCACACAGTGGCAGCTGTTAACACTCCACTGAAGTTGCAGAGTTGGGCACATGTCCAGGGAGCGTTAGAGAAGGCCACAATTCCCATGGCATCTTGGGCCAAGACATGCAAGTGCTACCCCTCCTTAGACTGGTAACGCCAGGGCATAGTAGGCATGTGATTCAGTGCAGGCAAATCTCTCACTCTTCATTCAGATGACAAACATTCTGGGAATAGAGATTGTAAAGCCCTGGGAGGTCAGGATGGGGTCACCCATCCTGTTTATATTGGTGAACAGGCCCACGGGAAGAGGAAGTTGACTTTCCTATCTGGGCAAGGTACATCTGTCTGGAGGGGTAAACTAATACCTCATCTAGATATTAGTGTTTGTAACATAGTTTATATCGTGATGCTATTGCGCCTAAACTCTGGATAATTTCACAGAAAAGGAGGATAGGAAATATCTTTGTAATCACAAAAGTTGGCTACATGGGTTCACTTGACAAGTCCCAAGGGGTCTCTTGGGCACCTCAGAGAGTCTGTACAACCTCTGTGAGTACCCTTTTCCTGAGAGTATGCCATTAAATATCATTCAAAAACACCAACAGAGATCAGGATAAAGCAAAATTATATAGATACATACACATATGTATGTATGCATGTGTGTATATGTATATAATGTGTGTGTGTGTATTTTATTTTACACTGGCCTCTGCAATCATGTATGTGGAAGTAACTTAGGTAGAAGACAATTTTACTACTGACTCTATTAAGGCATAACTATATGGAACTAAAATAAGTGCTCAAAGTGCTAAGTTATTCTCAGTCAACTGTGTCGAGGGTGTAGTATTCAACATTTTTTTGTCTACTTGCTATGGGAAGTCCACACATTCTCAGGCCTCATTGGGGTTTGAATCGTTCTATGAAGTCATGGAGGCATGTGCACACCTACCTGTGGCATCTTTCCATTATAATCATTGGTACACAGGCAATTGGTACCTCCTTTTACTAAGTACAGGGATTCATATCTGGGAATAGAGCTTTCATTTTGAGCTTATGCATGTAATGTCAATGTTCATATATTTGATCCTAGGAAGGAAGTTAAAACAATAAAGATTTATTTTTCAGGTGCTTAGAATCAATCTGGCAGCCAAGCACATATTCAAATTAAAGAAAAATAAAGAAAATAATAAGAATGTTCATGATGACTGTCAGATAAACAATGCCAACAAACAGCCACAGGAAAAATGTCTGTCTTCAATACCTAGGATAGGTGAGAACTAGTGCTAGGACTTTATATATCATGTATACATGATTTCTGTCTTTTCACCCATCCTGGATGTGAGCAATTATGCTCATTCTATAGATACTCAAACTGAGACTCTGAAAGCTTAGGGTGTTCCTAAGAGTTTGAATTGGTTAGGATTCAAAGGTAAGTGTAGGTGACCCCAAATCAATCTATTATGAGAGTGCATCCCAAGGAGATGTTTCTCTATTTATTCAAAACACTTACCATTCAAAGAACTTTTACATCTATTACTTCATTTGATCTTCACAAAGGTCCTTGACAGAGAGCTCACCCCCAGAAAGGGGAGCAGAGGACATAGATAGAGTGGATAAAGAGCCTAAGTTCATTATCTATTCACAAGTGGGTATCCTCTGATCTCCCGTGAACTCTACTTGTCTGATAAATGAATGGACTGAAAAATGATTGTATAATCAAAGTATGATTTGTCCAGAGTGGTATTATATGAATAATTTATGTAGCACAAATAATGCTGGATAGAGCACTTAACTAAATCCTTGATCAGATGCCTCTTATTATCTGGCTGGCAGACAATCAAAAAATAAAATGAAATTTGGGCAAATTCCATACACACTTGGGAAAGGCCACAGAGAGCAAAGGAAGAACACTAAAAAAGAAGGCAAATTCTTGAGAATTTAGAGTGAATTTGAATGCCTAGGACATCTGGAAGCTCATCATGTAAAGAGCTAATGTATGGTTGCTTATGTTAGAGTGAAATCACATTTAGGAACTGAGATTGTAAAGTGGAGTCTCCTTTTGACTACGATGTTGTAGGTGGGTTGTTTTTTAAGTTCTCAGTCTGTAGTGACTGATTCTGACATTGCTAATGGGCTTGATGTCATTTGTGCACTGATACATGGGAGCCTGTTGCAGTGTGTGTTCATCACCTCATGGGATATAACATCATTTATCTTTCCTTGCAACCCCAAATATTACCTCAGGCTCCAAAACTTTCCTGCCTGGGGGAGGTACCTGTGGGTAACTGGAAACAACCCGCATGAAGAAGACACAATATGACTGAAACAAACCCAGAAGGGCAGCTACAAGAAAAAATAGCAAACATTCAGAATTCCAAGGCCCTATGCCAATGATTCATTGGAGGTAATGTAAACATTTCAGTGACACCATCTTTTCTTCTTTCTGGCTGTTCTTCACATGAATCAAACATCGGGTCTTCATTCCAAGTAATAACTTTCATTTCTGATTTCAGAATGTCTCCAAACTCAAAGCTCTGAGTCACCAGACTGTGTCTATTCAGTTTTTTTTTCTTTATCACTGCATAATTCAGCACACACACTGCTATCCTTCTGGATCAGAAGCATCCCTGAGGGAACAGCGCACCTACAGTGACTTCTTCCTAGTTAGGCATGATTGCCCCATCCATAGGAGCTTTCTAGAATCATATGCTGCTCCAAATATAATGATGCAGTTTCATGTGTTCCCCATGCAAATTGTAAACTCATTAACAACAAACATGAAGATTTCTGACCATTGGGGCTTTTGTATAAATCTGATTGTTCAATTGCCATGCTGAAGGAAAAAAATGGTGCATTTCACTGGATGACTTCTTAACTACTCATAGGAATTACCTTACTATTAATTTTGGCTTTTCATTTCTTGATCTTGTTTTCCTTAGTTCTCAAAGACATTGACTTCTCACTGTCTCAGGTTTTCCTTAAGTTGGTGATTTAGATGTGGAGATCCAAAACTCTGCCCCAGACATCAAAGTTGGCCTTTTGTTGACCAGAAGCCTCTTACTTTCATCCAAAAGGAGTTCTGATAGTTGCTTCGCTCAGAGGACCCAGATTGACTGAGCCAACTTGTCACACACACACACACACACCCTTTAGAAAGGAGATAGCAATTTGCTGCTCTTCTATCTCTCTTATTGTTTACTAGCACAGTTAGGTATAGTTTTCCTTGCATGTTATCAACTGAGTGTATTTGTTGATTTTATTTTTCTCTTTTGATTTTGATTAAATTTTGTGTTCCTAAAGATAAACCTGCAGAAGAAAAATATTTAGCTGAATGATTTATTACAAAGTGATTACCTGTGTAAGTGTCATTCTGATTGAGAAAGAAAACATTACCAGCACCTAAAGTGAAGCCCCTGGTTCCCCATCACCATTCCCACTCCCACCCCAAACCCCTGCCTAAAAAGAAGCACCACTCTGACGCTGTAGTCATGATGCCCCTGCTTTCTCAGTGGAGTTTTACTCTACAGTAAGCAGCACTAAACACCATGTATCTTTAGTTCCTATAAACAGAACATATTTTGTGTTTGGCTTCCTTTGCTCAATATTATGTCCTTTTGAGATTCTTTCAAGTTGTATTTATAGCAATGGTTCATTATTGCCGCTAGGATTTAGAAAGAGCCACATGAAGCCAAAATAAGATTCCATATGCAAAAGACAGAATGCCTAAAAGTTTTTAAAACTAACAATATCAAGAGTAAACAAGGCAGTTACACCCTTCCATAAGAATATAATTGAATACAGACACATTGGAGAACTGTTTGCTACTTACCACCTACTAATTTTTAAAATGTGCATATCCAATTGAGCATAGTGGAGCACACCAGGGATCCCAGTTACTTGGGAGGCCAAAGCAAAGGATCCCAAGTTTTAGGCTAGCCTCAGCAACTTAGTGAGACCCTGTCTCAAAATAAAATTAAAAGCTCTGGGGACTAGTTGGTAAGGTGCCCCTGGGATCAGTCCTCAATACCAAAATTAATACATACATACATACACATATGTTTTATATATGTACCCATGTCCAGTGACTCAGAAGTTACATATCTTTCTGAAACACATGCACATCATTAGAACAGTATTATTAATAATAGCTAGGAACTAGAAATTCTCAATAAATATGAACAGTAAAATGTAAAATTATTTCATGTGCATATAGTGAATTATGATATATGATAAATCTTTTCATTTAAGTTTTCCTGTGTACTTTTCTGTGCATGTTTTTTATCTATCACTTTGCCAAAAAAGTAAAAAGAATACATATATAACAAAGGTAAATAGGACTCTTTATAACTTCATACTAGGTAAATTAAACACTAGGCCTGTCCAAGTCTTTTGTTCATTTTTATTGAAATATTTTTATTGTTCGGTAGAATATTTTTAATATTGTGGTTAGCACTCTTGATCCATTATGTATAGCAAATACCTCCCTATCCCATCCTGTGTTTGTTCATGTTCTTAATTAAATCAAACAGAAGTTCTTAATCTTGATGTTTTAATTCAGCAATGTTTTTCTTTATAGCATTTTGTATTTTGTTTAAGAATCACAAGATATTTTCCTATCCTTTGAAAACATTATTGCATCACCTTTCACATTTATATCTATAATCTTTCTGGAATTCATTTTTGTGGATGATGTGGTATAAGGTAGCATTTGATCTTATTTCTTCCAGTTGTTCCAACACCATTAGAAAGCGCATTTTCTCACTGCTCTGCAATATCATCTTTGCTATAAATCAAATAGCTTTCTAAAATAGGCCTATTTCCATGTTTTCAATCCTGTTCCATTATTCTGTCTGCATAATTTTGAGGCAATATCATGTGTCCTTAATTCTTATAATGATTTTTTAAGGTAAAAGAATAACTTTTACTACTTTAAGAGCATCATTGTTTCTTTTTTTGAAAAATATTCTGTATACATTAGGAATAAACTTTTCAATTTACAAAAAAATCACGTTGGATATTGGCAGGATTACATTAAATCAATAGATCAGAGAGATAATAACTGACAGGTTTACAGCATTCAGTCATGAGTCAATAAGTCTCATCTTTGTCTTCACATATTTGTCTTCTTACATATTTCCCTTAATAATAATTCTAGAATTTTCTAATTAGAAGACTGTATTTTGTTAGATTTATTCTTGGGCATTTTACATTTTGGTGATATAGTATAAATTATCTTATTTTCACATATGATATTTCAATTGTTGGTTTCTAGCATTTGGAAATAAATTTATTTTAGAATATTGACCTTGAATCTTATCAGCCTTGCTAACCTCATAAATCCTTATGATTTATTTATGGACTTTGTCAGATTTTCTGTGTATAATCATACCTTCCATGATTAATGGCATTTATATATTTTCTTTTCTGATCCTAATGTTTAAATCATTTTCTTCCCTTACCTACTGCATAGGACTATCAGTACAATGTTCAGCAGAAATGAGAATTATAGAAAACTCTCTCATTCCTGATCTCACTATGAAATATTTCAAAATTTTATTAAAAAATATGATGTCTTTCTAGATGTTTGTAGATACTTCTGATTAAATTAGAAAATTCCATTTAATATATGCCCCTCCGTCTCTATATGCATATAAATTAAGTATATATATATATATAGTATATATGTAATTATTGAAGACAAAGATCATCAAATGTTTTTTCTATGTCTGAGACATTATTTTATTTCATGAACATAATCAATTAGACTGATTAACTTTCATATCAACCTTGCATTTTAAAAATAAACCCAAATAATTTCTCTGTCTTTACTTAACTATATACCTATTTAGAGATGTTACAATGATATTATGTTAACATATAATTAGCATAGTATTATTATGTCATGATATATAATATCAATGGTTTTATAAATTTATCTTTATATTACAAGATTCAGTTGATCGATAAACTTTACTGTTTATTAAAACATGACACATAGATGCAACAATTATAGATGCTCAACTCAAGGAACAAAATGGACACCCTCCATAACTAAATTTGCTGACATTTCACTTCAGATTTTATTAGAATTATAGCAATGTCAGAAGCCAAGAGCACATTAAGAGTTAAATGAGGTTTAAAAAGCACCACACTTAGGAATCTTTAAGTAAAAGCCAAGGAGTTGGAAGAAGATGTCCTCAGTGTGAAGATTATTGATATTCTAATAAAGATCCAGCCAGGCCCTCAGATTTTTTTTTAAATGAAATTAAAAAGTTAATACATTTTGAAAACAAAATAAAATAGGATTATTGAAAAATTCATAGTCAATCCTCAAGGGTGAAATAATCAAAGATGCAAATCAGACTGATCTGAGCATAATATGATGCTGCTAATTCTTATTTACTGTGTGACCATTGATATTTTACTTAACTTCTCTGTTATCTCACTTTTCTTATCTACCAAACTGGAAAATCATTGCCTTCCTTCAAAGACCACTAAAAGAACAACCCAGTTGATGAAGGCCAGCACTTGGCACACAGTGTTGCATTAACGTCATTTTCTTTCTCTTTATATCTGCCTTCAATAAACACAAACGTGCAATGAAGAAAAAAACATTGATGCCTTACAGGGCCATTTTTTAAGATTTTATTGTTTTTTAGTTGTATACAACAAACTAATAATAAGAAAAAAATGTAACAGCAGGTACTGCAGAGGCGAAATACAGTTCAAACAGTAGTTTCTGTGGTTTCTCCCTCCCTGCTCATCCCTTTAGTAAGATGCGCACCGGTGGTCCAACTATAAAAGGTGGGGCAGGAGGAACTGCCTGCAAAGGCACAAGCCCTGCTACCACAGTTCCCATAGCATTAGTGGCAGACCTGTTATTTTTATGGAGAGAGAAGAAGGGCATTGGGACATAGAGTAAAGTTCTCTCCTGCCAATTATTAACACAAAGGAATGAAAGAGAAAGCAAGGGAAGGTTAGAACAGTGCTAACCTTGCAGGATCATAGTTTTATGCCCTTTTATCCATTCATTTGGTCCCCTAAGGTGAGCTTTGTTGTGTTCTTCTCCTTTTGGTGGCTCAGCCATGGATCACTGCCTATGCATGAAGCAAAACAGATACTTCAGTTAGGTCCTGGTGATAGGGCTTTTCCTATGTGATAGTTTGGATCTAGGAGTTCCCTGCAGAAGCCCACATGTTAGCAATGCTGCAAAGATGGGAGGTGTGGGTTTTAGGCAATAATTGAAGTTCTGACTTCATCAATGGATTAATTCATTTGCTTGATTAGTCAATTGATAGTTGAATAGATTACTGAGTAGAAACTGTAGGCAGGTAAGGCATGGCTGGAGGAATTAGGTCGCTGGGGAAGTAGCCTTGGACTATATCTATACAGCCCCTCCCTCTCTCTCCCTCTCTCTTTCTCTCCTTCCTGGATGCCACATGCTGAGCAGCTTTCCTCTTCCATGCTCTTCTACCTTGAGATTTTCTGCTTGGAGCCAGCCAACCATGGACCAACTTCTGAAAACCTGAATCAAAATTAATTAATCTATCCTCCTCTAAGTTGTTCTTATCAGGAATTTGGTCCCAGCTATGAAATGCTAACACACCCTAGAAGAATGGTTTCATTTTTGCATGAATTTAAATGTGTAATCCAGAACCCCCAATTTGGTTGAGGTTTCTACTGAGAATTCTGTATTTATCTATTAATACATTTCAGATGCTGGAGTTTCTATTAAGAATACATTAATGAAATGGGCATGTTTTATGAGGAACTCCTCTGGGACGTTCTCTTATGTCATCTTCTTTGGTCATGTATTTCAAAGTTGCATAAGTTTCACAGCCAGTCTTAATCCTTCACCTCAATACACCTTGTTGCTCTTGAATTAGAATCCAAGGTGAAATACAGCTGGCCAGGGGTTTTAAGAAAATGAAACTGATTATAATTTTAAACACAGTCTTTGAGTTGGCCTTTGGTCTGTTTTGCCAATATTTACATTTTATTGCTCTTGAAACCTTGAGAGACTTGAAATATTCTCTCCCTCTGCCCACTTCTCCATATAGACTGCTGCAAAATAATTGTGGCAACATTATTCTTCAAGAATCACTACAGCTTAACAATTTTTCATTTCCATTTGTTTTTCTGGTTCAATTTTTAGAAAATACATCCCAAATTTACAATTTATATTCTCCTCGGGCACAAATCTGAATCCTTCTATGATCACTTTATCTAAAATTTCACTTCTCCTCATCACTTCTTAATCCCATTATCCCACTTGATATTGTCCTATCACTGTCTGAAGTATTGTATATTTTATTTGATGAATTTGTCTCTTGTCTGTCTCCCTTGCTAGAATTCCGTGGAGGTGGAGATTTGACAGTATGTGTCCCCAGTCTTCAAACATGCACAACATCTAGTGTGTGTTCAATATAGTCTTTCTTGAGATAGTTCATTGTGTTAATTTATAACAAGATGCACTGAGCCAGGAGTGGTGACACATGCCTGTATTCCCAGCAGCTTGAGAAGCTGAGGCAGGAAGATCGCAAGTTCAAAGCCAGCCTTAGCGACTGAGAAGCACTAAGCAACTCAGTGAGACCCTGTCTCTAAAAAAATTACAAAATAGGGGTGACAATGAGGCTCAGTAGTTGAGTGCTCCTGAGTTCAATCCCCAGTCCCCACCTTACTCCCCTGCCACGCACAAAAATATAGCTTCACTGAATTCCAAATTATCCGGGTTGGTTTTGGAGAAGGAATTAGTTTGAAGGATAAGGAAAAGCAATATTCAAACAATCTTTAGTGAAGTAAACTAATTTAATGAGTACTTAACCTTGAATACTTTCTACTCAACAAAAACTCTGATACCAAAAAGGCCTATGTCAGAAGAAGGGAATTCCCTTTCATAATCTCTGTTCCCTCACATACCCTTACTAACATACTTTCCTGTTCTGCACTCAAACACAAAACTAAATAAATTGTTTAATCATTGGAATTGTAGTTTTGAAATGCAAATTCTAAGTACCCCTCTGCATCCCCAGGCCAACTAAATTAGGAATTCTAGGAAAAAGGCAAAGTAACATGTCTTAACAGGCTTGCTAGTGCATTCTGATATGTAATGAAGCTTGAGAATCATTGATCTATGCCTTCTTTTAAAAAAACAAATTACTATTTTATCTTAAAATTGTTTTTTTCTAGTGCTTCTAAGAAAAGATGAAAAAAATGAAGATCATTATCATGCAACAAAATAAATTTAGAATACATCTGTATTTATCTATTTGTACATACACTTCATGTAAATATGTATACATTTAATTTGTGCATGTATACACACACATATGTATACACAGATCATTTAAAAGACAAATGTGAATCTGTCAATACTTGTTAATTGAAGAGCCTTACATGCCACAATACCTGCTTCAGATTGTCATTTGTTCAAGCCGCATAGCTTGTATTCAACTTAGAATGGTTGCAAAGTGATTCTTAGACACGTACCTTCCGGAGGATATACCTGTCACTGGGCAGACTGAAGGGGGAGTAAAGTGGACTCAAAATTAATGAGCCTTGTTTCCCATAAGGAAATGGCATGACAGTAAGCTGTTTACTTTGTAAAACACCATGACCCAATCTGCTTATGGGAATTCTGAGTTTTAGAGAAAGTGTTTTGGAGGGATAAAAGGTCACAGAAGGTAAAAGAAACATAGCGCTCTGATAACAGCTCATACTTCTTAACCCAAAATGCCCGTGGTGACCTGTTGTGTGACAGTTATAAGACATGGGATAAGAAAGAAAACCAGCATCTGCTAAGACACTGTATGGGCTGAGTATATGGACATTTCATTTATTCTTCAAAATAACCCACATGATAAAAATTCCATCTGTATTTTAAAGAAGAAATCTGAGGTTCAGAGAGTCCATGCAGTTTCTCCAGCATCATATATTATCTAATAAATACCGTGAGAAAGGTTTGGTCTGGGTTCAAATATTTCCAAATAGTTTTTTATGCCTATGATGCTGCCTAGGCTCTGGGCAAATACCAAATATCAGAATTACTTTTATTTTCCTAGTGGACGCTGTGGAGCCACATCAGCCTTCTTTTTTTGGAGTAGTTCCCCCTCTTCGGGGCCTTTGCACTTATTCTTCCTTCTGCCTGAAGCACATTCTGCCCCAGGTCTTATGAAGCTGACTCTTCCTACCCTTGTTCTGTCCATTCACTTGTAACTATCCAGAGATTCACCTGACCACACAGAGAAAAGAACTGTCCCTACTCATTCATCAGATCACCTGCTTCCTTGTCCTCCTGGTACTTATGCAATGAATGGCTCTGCATTATTTATGCTTTTGAGTACTCACTTATTGTCCTCATTTTCCAGTTAGAATAGACATGCTCAAAGAATAGGGGCTTTCTTTCTTGCCCTCTGCTTTACACCTGATCCTTAGAGTGATCTGTGGTGATCAGTAGGCACTCAATGTACACTATGTATTTTCGTGGAATGAATAAATCCTACTCACAATTCTATTCACATCACAATACATTATTAATTTTTAAGAATTCTATCCATAACATTATGGGACTGAATGAATGACAGCAATTTTCATCCAAAACAAATTTTTCATCCAAAACAAAGTCAAATTTTACATGGATGGAACCATGATATATACAGCAATAATTTAAGATAGATTACAACAACATTGATAGTTAATCCAAAAACCTCAAAGTATAAGGGCAAAAACTGCAGTGAACAAAAAATAGAGGAAGAAACCACTACTGGCTATTTTCAACAGGGAGTAATTTTTCATTCTTTAGCAAATAGTTATTGAATACTTTAATGTTGCACACTGTAAGGCAGTGGTTCTCAAACTTGGAATGAGCAGGAGGGCTTAAAAAAACTGATGACTGTGGTCCAGTCCATAACATTAGATTTAATTGTTCCATGGAATAACCTGGGCATTTGAATACTTAAAGATTCCCAGTAGTCTACTATAGAGCCATGTTTGAGAACCACTGATTTGTGGATAAAGCCACAACTACTTTGGATGTCAGAGTCTGATAAAAATGACAGGATAATTATGATATAGAGCTAGGAGTGATATCTAAAGATAACCAGGACTGGAGTTTGCTGCAGGAACACAGATTTGGAAATCTTCAGCCAAGCTCATCATCACCTCCCAGAGCCTAAGCTGAGCTACAAACTAGAGGAAGATAAAGAAGGAGAGGAACTTTGTGGCAGAAACTGTGGAAAGACCCAAATGGGAAGGAACAAAGGAGAGTCAGAGAAAACTAGTTTGGCATTTTTGGTGCTTGAAGGAGTTGAGGAGGAAGGAAATGAAAAAAGAAGCAGGTCTGTACAAGTATTCTTGAAGGACTCAGGACATAATCTCTATCTTCAAAAATGAATAGAATGGGATTAGACTTGGGGGAAAAGGGGGGTAGTCTTGGAAAAAAGTAGCTGTAAAATGTTTAGGGATTATCTGGTCTACAAAGCTAATTTTATCATTGAGGATACTGGGGTGAAGAATGGTTATTTAATCTGCCCCCAGTGAAACCTCATCATGTCAGAGACAGAGCCTAGTCTGCAGCATGAGCCTGAAGACTACCAGGCAAATTTTCAGTCACTGCAATGCAATCAGGGTAAATGACCCTAACAGAAGCAAAACTGTGTGCGATATATTTGAAAGAGACATACTATTGGTCTGACCTGAGAGAAAAAGTAGATACCAACTGAACAGAGACACACATTTCTTTTGTCTAGCTACATGATCTCCATCCCTGGACATGCAATCATCCATAGTTCAGTCTTTTTTTCCAAAGATATCCTTCTTTTATAAGATGAGAGGCCCATGTGTAAATCTCTACTGGATCTATTGTCTCTGGTATTATTTGATGGTATAATTTAGAGTAAAAGGCATGGGTATTAATAATAATGTAATAATAATTATTTCTCCTGTGATGGATTTGGATCACTCAGGAGGTTCCATGCATTCTTTTCATGGGCCAGCCCCTACCTTACTGGCAGCAGTTCTGTGTCTTGAAAGAAAGAAAAACTTCAATATTGTTCACACACACACACACATACACACGTGAATTCAAAATGTTAAAATCTTTAATAAGCCTCCTCTGAGTGTCTTAACTCTGTTTCATTGGCTATAGACTGACCCTTTACATCACACTTCCTCACTGCAAGCCATTGACCAAAAAGCACAGTACTTCCTGCCCAGCCTGTCTGCCAGCACACATGTATACATTTTCCTTCCTCATTTTCCACACTTATTTTTTTTTTCCTGAAATGTTTCAGAGGCTTTCCTCTTTTTCTATAGTTTGGTTTCATAGAAGTTAGCGCAGCCAAGACAATTGAGCTGCAGGGAGGCTGCTGTGTGTGATTGGTATGCCTGCATAGTCAACACAATTATTGCTTATGTCTGGTTTCCTGGACTTCTATCATCATTGCAGAGAGATGCAAAGCTAAAATCAGATGTCTTTGTGGTCAAATGCTGAATTAGACTTTGGGTGTACAGATGGAAAAATCATGAGGTTTTCTGAGTCAGGAGATATACCTTAGGAAATAGGTTAAGGAACTCCTTGCCCATTTTCTCAAACCCTCCTTGAATGATCCAGTGTACCCAACTTTTATGACACACATCAACACCCAAAGTTTACCCTATCACTGCAGCCTACGTTGATCTTTCCCTTACATGAACATCAGCTGAATTTTATAGTGTGTACCAAACAATTTAGCACTTAACGCTAATTAAATGAGGTTAAATAAAATCACTTTTGCAGAAGTGCCTGCTGTGAACTGTATGAGACAGATGCATGGTACTATTACCACCATTAATTAGATTAATTGGCTTTTGTGTGTTCATTTTTCCTCCTCAGCTCTTTTGTACGCTTGCGACTACAGCTTCCATGTCAGCTAATTCATGATGGGAAAATAGAAGATGCTAAATAGCTGTGGATTTATTAAAGATGGAATTACTTAGGGGGCCAGACTGGTGGCTTGTTGTGCACCGTGGTCTTATTTCTTCCTGCCTCCATTTTCTCCTTGAAAGTTCTTACTCATCTTTGCAAAGGAACAATGCCAGAACCCAATCCAGCTATATTTAGACAGCGAGAAATGAAATAACTGTAACATGATTGATAACCTTAGGTCCAGGGAAATGATATTACTAATTAAATCGTGAAACATTAGGCAAGCTGTCAAGCACAGATATATTTAAAGTCATAACAGCTCTTGCTTATTTTTAAAGTGTTTGCATATTGAATGATTCTGGTAAAATTGTTTCTATTTATCAGACCAAGTAAAAAGTGCTCATCTCCATGGTATCTGCAAGCATAACAGTCAATCTGAGACAAATCTAGGCTCAAGAGAACAATTTCTCCTTCATCTCACATTCTTTCTTTCTCTCTAGCCCTTTTATGAATATGAGCAGCAATTTTAGTATTTGCAATTCCAAACTCTACAACTTCTACAAGCAAAAGTATCTGATAAGGAAGGTAGAAGGAAAAGGCTGAAGCAACAGAACCACAATTTGCAGAACTATAATTTGTTTTGTGCCAGGGTCATTGAACATTTGGATTGCTACCCTTACTTGTCCCATCTTACAGATGAGAAAATGAAACACAGAGATATTCAAAGAAACAAACACATCCACAAAAATAACCTTCCCTGCATCACCCTGATTAACTATATTAAGCCCATTATTTTTATTATTATAAGGAGAGTTCTTTAAAACAAAAACTGTGCACCTTTTACAAAGTTTATTGCACTTTCTCTCACATGGATTTTCACCCTCTTCCCTATCTTTTATGTCTGTTAAAACCCTTCAATTTGATGACCAAAAAAGGCTATTAAGAAATGGAGTAGATGAAGTTGTAATTCTTCTCCAGAGGTGGTCATCATCATGAATAAGATTATTTTTAGAGATATATCTCTAAAGCCAGTGAAAATTAATGAGAATGCTGGGCTTAGATCGAAGCTGATCATTTGTGCCATGGCCAGGTTATGTAGAGACCTGTGTGTCCATGATCACATTGCTTCTCATCTCGAGATCCTAATGCCCTTCTCTACAATGGGAGAGTGATACCCTATCGCCTGACTGAAGATTGAATGGAAATAATTATAATATATCCAGAAGTAGACAAAGAGAAGGAGAGGAAAGGGCAATGATGGACCTCAAAATCTTTCCAAACATGGCATTTACATGTTGTGTATTCTCTTAACAATAGGCTTAAATATAGTATTTTACACAAATTTTGGAAAACATAACAGGCACATCTTGTCCAAACACAAGGTATTAGACTGAGCACAATAGAATTGTGGGTTTAAGATAAAAAGCCTGAAAATCATGTTGAACAGTATTAAGGAAGCCTTAACTGAAGTTCCAAACTGATTACTCTAAGATCTCTTTATCTCAGTTTGTTATTTTCCAATCTGTGTAGAGAAGAGTAGAGTGCCCCTAGCTAATTTCTACCTTGCATTCTAAAAGACTTTCTATCATTTTTATAAATGAGTAAATGGATACTGTACCTAAACCTGAGAACTTCTAACCAATCAGGGTAAATTACATGGACAAAGGAAAAGAAAGGTCTTCTGTCATTAAATCCCAATTTGAGACCTCATCTTCACTCCATATGGATTTTCAACTTGGCAAATTCAAGGCCAAATGCTATTGCTGTAATTAGACTTTGAAAACCTTTTTCTGATTTCTCTTTTTCTGTTGACAAGGATTTGCTACTTAAAATTACAAATTGCAAATATATTGTCAGAGTCTGCATCTGGTCATCTTTCATTTCATCCCTAAGGTCTCAGAAATTGCCTTTGTTTTTAACATTGAATTTGGATAGCTGTATAGTGCTGACTCGGAAGTGAATGAATAGGAAAGGAAAAGAGGAAATCACAAACACTTTGTCCTTTGGCAGTGGTCCTTTTCAAGCTCAATTATGCACTCCCAAGCCTCTGGGTCCACCAAACAACTTAGTCTCCTCCCCTCAAACTCTGCTGTTCATTCTCCACCTAGCTACACCTGTCCCCTTCTTCATCCAAGGTGAATTGTTCACATGAAGTCACTACCATTTGGTTTATTCATAAAGTGACTACATAATTTTTGAAAGTGACAGGAAATTATCATGCCTGAAGAAAATGCAGAAAACTGGAGTTGGCTGGGCCAGACAGGACATCTGGTCAATACACTTATACAAATCTACCCTCTTTTTGGGTTCAGCCAAAGGGTA
Organism: Geosciurus inauris; assembly: GCA_004024805.1. Taxonomy (NCBI): domain Eukaryota; kingdom Metazoa; phylum Chordata; class Mammalia; order Rodentia; family Sciuridae; genus Geosciurus; species Geosciurus inauris. The sequence continues at coordinate 46,033 of PVHX01004367.1, forward strand.
CTGCATGAATCTTCAGAAGTGTCTCCAGTATCCTCTAAGCTTCTCCAATAGTACCTGTGAGCCCCAGATACATTTTGATATTTAAGCTTTGCATTGTTTGTATGAATTTTATATGCTTTGAACATATGCCTTATCTCACAAACTAGGATGTCAATTTTGCCATAGAGATGTCATTCCTTCAGTGTTTAGTAATGTGTTATGACTTAAGTAGACATTCAAACACTAAATGAATAAATAAGAAAATGAATCAGTTAAAGCCACTTTTGGGCTGGGGTCGTGGCTCAGTGGTAGAGTGCTCATCTCGCATATGTGAAGCCCTGGGTTCGATCCTCAGCACCACATAAAAATACATGAAATAAAGGTATTGTGTCCATCTACAACTAAAAACAAATATTTAAAAAACAAACAAACAAAAAAACACTTTTATGGTTTGCCTTCGTTTTTTAGAAAAGAAGAATGATGACATAATACTAGTAATCCTCAGAAGTAAAAAGACTCCAAGAATTATATTCCCATTGACATTGGTGACAGCCGCCAATTTTGAAGTTTGATTTGCTTAGAAAATTTCAAAAATTAGGTTATTCTACTTTACTGATTTACCGTTTGATACCAGCAGTTGTGTTTCAGTGGGAGTATCATTGCGTAAGATCATGAGTTGATTTGGATACAACATTGACCCTGAAGGAATGGCTGTGTAGTCTTACATACATTATTTGAAGCTAATGGTGCCCTCTCTTTCTGACTTGTAACTTGGGTTAATAAAGAAAATATTGTCTACCTGAACCATACTGTGATGATGCATTTGAGATCAGAACCTCGTTAAGAAAACATTCCATAGAGGAGGAACCTATCATTGATCCTGTGAGGAAGTGTTATGAGATGCTTCTCATCAAGACCCTTAACTCCTGTTAACAGTCTTACAAGTTTCTAACCTCATTTGAAGTTGAGGAAATGGAGACAGAAAGGGTTAAATGACTGAATTAGTAACTGCCTGAGCTGCGACTCAATCTCAAATTTATCTGACTCTGCAATCAGGAATTGAACAATGTCATTGTTTCAGCAATCCAAGTGATTTCCAGGTGGTAAGTGATTGGGAAGTAATAGATTGGAGATTGATCTCAGGATTCATTTACCTTTAGTGATTACATGCAGATTTAATCCAGGTGTGTGTTGGCAGTGCCTCTACAAGACATTGATATTATTTACTCATTGAGGAAAGTGGGTGGTTTCTATGCAAATGCTAAATGAAAGACTTTCATAGGGAAAACAGCCCCAAAGCTATGTTATAAAATTCATTCTGTTTACATATTTTCCTTTTCTCTATACAAGTTTTAGAAAGAAATAGGCTCCTTCTCTTATAAACTGCCCCACTTTAGATTGGCGAGCACAAGGACAATGTTTCCTTTAGCTTTGTGCCTTGGCACTGTGCCCCAGGCTTAAGCATGACGTCATTGTGTGTGGAGAGTGGATGAAAACTGAGAGCTTGGTCCTGCCCTGGTAAAGAGTATGAAAAAGGGATTAGCAGAAGTGTATTAACAAGAATCTATTTGGTCTATTGGATATGTTCATATTATCTCAAGAAAAAGGATTACACAGAAAGGTGTAATTCTACCTTGGGGAAGGAGAATGTTTAAAGGTGCCACACAGCAGGGCTTTTAGGTGTAATAGGGTCCCTTTTTTAGATCACATGAGAGCAGGAAAGATGTTTGCACACCAAAGGGGCATGCTGATCTCTCCCAAGGTGGTGGTCAGAGGAGACATTGCCACAAAGATGCTATCTTAGAGAACCAAAAGAGAGGAAGGTGAAGCTAGGGAGAGCCACAAAATAGCAGCAGCCCTTCACAGGCTCATTCTAGAAAGACGTAGTCATTAAGAGTGATTTGCAATCAGAACCTGAAGGAAGTAGCAGACATCTTGGCATGGAAAAGGCCACAGACTACTTGTGAAGTGTGCTTTGCTCAGTCTGGATAATAATTATCATTTATTCCATACTGGAAAAGAGTGGAAACCTGAGCACAACCCATTACTTCTTACAGTTTGCTGAATAAAAGAATACACAACATTGTAAATCGCACCCATGATAGTGACTGGTCATGGCTATTCTCAACAGATCTTTGTGTTGTCTTCATAAAGTGCAGAGTTAATGGCTTGTATTATTATAGCTAGATACTTAGATGAGGAGAACTATGCTGAGTTATTACAGTTGAGACTTTCTTGTACAGATAAACAAATAACTTCTATAAAATATGGTCTTACTTTAATTTGGGTTTATCCAGCTATACTAGATAATATACTTTCAGATGGGACATGTGACTTTAACATTAGCATAATCCCATGAAGAAAATAGAATCAACCTTATTAACCCCATTTTACATATAAGCAACTGAGTTTATAAGGAATATTATTGTTTCTAGGGCTGTCTGATAGTCACACCATATGGATATTTGACAGTTATGATTCATTTATTAATTTTACATAAAATGTTACCAATGGCTACTATTTAATGAGCTCTTTTTATATATTAGGCACTCAGCTAAATATAATCTCAACTTTTTCACCTGTAAATTGGAGCTATAATTCTGTCCCATTCACTTCATGGGGTTGTAGAAAGAGGTGCAGTAAAGTTGTGTGATAGTGCATGGGCATGTTAGGTGCTATTAAATAAGTATACCTTCATTAGCCTATCAACTAAACAAATGAATGCCTTTCTGTGGCACGCTGAACCACCCAACCCTGAACTCCTGTTCAACTTTTCACATACAACTCTTCTTACATTTATCCCTTTAATTCTTTCATAACAGCACCTATAATGGCAATAATAATAAGATTATTATTATTATAGAGCATTTCTTCTATTATAAAAGTCTGCCTGGTGTACAAAGTATTTGCTATATTTGGTTATCAAAATATTCCTGTGATTAGTCAGATATCATTATTCTCAATTTTCAGAAAAAAAAAATGATAGTTGAGATTCATACATGGATATTTCTAGCTTACCCTGGTGGCCAATTGAAATTCACACCCAAATGGATTTCATTCACTGCCAGAGCTGCCTCTGCTACAAATGACTGCCCTCCCTTTCAAGTCCTTTTGATGGAAAGAAAGAAAAAGGCCTACAAGAATTTCTATCTTCCTCGAAGATTCTTACCTCATCAGCCTCTGCAATTCTTAGCTGCCTTCAGGTGGTCTGAGCTCCATGAAGTTCTGTGACAACTATCACTAGTTCTATTTCTTTTTGTAGGATCAGGTTACACAGTTGGGGCCAAGGGTTAATGTTGCTCTGTCCATGGAAAAGATTCTTCCTCTACTCAACTTTCTAGGACAGGAGAAGATTCAGCTTTGGCGAAAGTATCTCTCCTATGAAACCTTGCCCAATGCTCTGAGGAGCGCTGCTAACTTTGTATCCCTTCCCAACCTGGGCCAATTTTCCATGAAGCAGCTTTAATGTCTTCCATCCCCCATATAGTGACAGATTTGTTCCAACCAGCAGAATGTAAATGTGGTCATGTGTGTGTGTCCCTATTTCAGCACAGTCAATGACAAACAATAAACCCATAGCACATTTTTGAATGAATGAGAAATTAAGAACCAAGATGAAAAATAAATAAATAATTTTTAAAAAGCATTGCATCTGTTAAAGGGCGGGATTTCTGTCACTGCTCTGAAGCAGCTGTGCTCTGCTGGAAGTTGAAGTGGCAAAAGTAGCTGCCTCTTTTTCCTAGGTCCTTAATTGCTGTTCTTTCCCGCAACATTACCAGTGTAATGTGCTAATTCTTCCTATGTGTCACCCAAACACATTTTGCAAATGTATGTGGAGCCTAAGTCTGGTTTCACTCATTTGCAAAGGTCAAAGTTGAGGTGTTGTCAAAGTCTCACCTCCCTGCATCAGGACAGCTTCTGGGAGTTCATTTCACAGGGCCATTTATTACTTAATCCTAACCTCATTCCCTGCCTGGAGTCAAAGGAAACAAAAATCATAAGGAGAGTGAGACTGCCTCCATTAAAAGAAAAGAAGAGGACACAATTAAGAAATACTCTCCAGAATAATTAGCCCATAGGACAGAAAACAAAAGAATCGGTAAAGTTTTGTTTGCTATTTACATTAATGAACTTAGGTTCTAGACAGAAACTATGGGGTCTATTAATAAAAATTATTTGGAAATAACATTGCATTCACTTCTATTATATGGCAATCGCTTCCTCAGAAAGCTTGCTATCAATAAAATACCCCCAGCAAGGGGTCTGGTGCAATGCTATTTCCATCTCATAAAATCCATATTGTCTGCTTCAAGTCAATATAACACACTATCTAATAAAACCCAATTGTGCGTGGTCCTAGGGCCAGGAAATCATGTGGATAATTTGAAATGAAAGACACAGAAGTGCAAATAATTGGTTGTAGTCAGAAGTCCTAATGATCACTCCTACCAGCCTTTTAGACACATCTGCATTTATCAGCATTCTTCCCTAGTCTTTGCAAACACTATCCTCAGCACACCCCCTGACCTTACCCTCCCCAAGACTTTACGCTTCCCTAAGTAATGTTACTCTGTTCCAAGACTACTAGGCCTTATAATCAGATAAACTAGACTTCAAAATGTAATTTTACCTTTTCCTAGTTGTATGACCTAAATTTTATTCTGGCATGTTGGCTTCCTCATTTGTATAATTGGAATAAAAATATCTGCTACACAGATTGCTTGCAGAATTAAATTAAAATGAAAGGGATATGGGATGCACACATGCCTAATACAACTCCATATAGATCCCCATTCTTCTCCTCAACAGTGAGGCCCCAAATAGAAAGGAAAAAGGAAAAATAAGACAGCCGGAAAAAATTTTAAAAATGTACAAAATTTCTCTGCATAAGCTAATGATTGGATAAGCTCCTCACCTCTTATAAACTCTGATAATTTGCAACGTTCCTGAGAATTCCTATCTTCTGGAGACAAACTTCTCTCCCAAGCCAGCTCTAGATAAAACCTAATTGTATATTTAGAAATCACTTTGAAATTTGCCATCATGTTCCCACCAGAGCTCAGCCACGGGGGAGCAGAGGAGTTCCACCCTTTAGGGCCTCACTCTTTCCACCTACACATGGAGGGTGAAGATTGTTCTTTTTACTTTCTTGGTGTTTCTAATATATATATCTGCACTAGATTAGAACAATGGGCTTTAAGAGACACAAAAAGAAAACGGTCAGGAAAGCTGAGTGCTCATAAGAACTTAACTTATCCAAGGTGTATCCATTTACCTCTGGTGCTACAAATGCTGTTTCCCCTTGTGGAGTTGCCAAGCTTGTTTCACCTGTGAGGGAATTCCTCTTCCACTCCTTTTTCCACAGCTACGTACACCAACAGTTATAGGCAATTCAACATCTCTGTTTTCATCCACATCTATGTCAACATCTTTCTCTCCACCAGTACCTAGGTGTGGAAACCTAGGTTTTGTTTGTCCTTTTGTTGGGATTTATTTTTATTTTCTAGTATTTACTCAGCCTGTGATACTTGTTTTATCTCCTCATTCATGCTGCTTTTTGCTGTATGAACATTCTTTATTCCTTTCCATTCTCTAAAACTAAGACGAACAAAACATTTTTCACCAAGACAGATGAGCTGCCGAACAGTGGATGAGGAGTATTAAAGTTATGCCATGCAAATAATTCAGGGCATATGGTTTTCATCCTTAAAGACTATGATGTCTAATTTTTAATTAAATCCAGGTCTTTGTTTTCCAACTTAAGGTGTGTGTTATGGTTTGGCTATGAGGCGTCCTCCGAAAGCTACTGTGTTAATACAGTAATGCTCAGCGTTGCAATGATTAAACCACTAGCGCTGTGACCTAGTAAGTCCATTCTAGTTGGAATGGAATGATGCAGTGATAACTCTAAACAGGAGGAGTGTGGCTGGAGTTGGGGAGTCACTATGGGCATGCCTTGGAAGGCTTCGTCTTCCCTGCAGCCCCTTCCCTCCTCTCTCTGCTTCTGCGCAACCGTGAGGTTAAGTGCTTCCCTTTGCCACAACCTTTCCACCATGCTGTTCTGCGTTACTTGAAGCTCAAAGTGAAGAAGTTGGCCAACCATGGACTAGAACTCTGAAATCATTTGTCAAAGTAAACTTTCCTTCTTCTAAATGGTTCTTGTTGGGCATTTTGGTGATAATGATATAAAGTAGACTAACACAGAGGGAACTTGTCTTTTAATCATGTGGAGGTCATCAGAGAGGTCAAAGATAGAGGCCAGGTCTTTTCCATTGTATAAATACCCAGAACTGTAGTTGAGTCAGAGAAAACCTAAACAATTATCCCAGGCCTCTGTGTTTTGAGCTTTCTCATTGTTACAGCCAGAGTAACAAGAACTGAAAGGGAAAATAATGACAGGAGAAAAAAGTGAGACAACTGGTGTTACCAACAACACTAAGGAGTGCATGTGTGTTGTGTGTGTGTGTCACACATGTTTGCACTGAAAATTTGCCACTTGCCCTCTTTCCTATATTGCTTATATTAACTGTCATATCACTTTAGGAAGTGTTCTTTCAACAAAACTGGGTCATTTATAATAAACAAAAGCTTATTGGCTTATAGTTCTGGAGGCTGAATAGTCAAGAACAAGGAGCTGGCAACTGGTGAGGGTCTCCTAGCTATATCATTCCATGGTGGAAGGTAAAAGCCAAAGAGAAGGTAAAAGAGAGCAGAAGAGGGCCAAATCTGTCCTATTATTATACAGAACTCACTCTTGGGATAATGGCATCCATCCATTCATGATAATGATGCCATCTGACCCAAACAGCTCTCAATAAACTGTACCTCCACAAACTGCCACTTTGGACACCAAGAACTTTCAACTTCGAACATGAACTCTAGGGAACACACTCAAACCATAGCAGTGTTCTATGCAATTTTGTTCCTGTGGTTTCTCCTGTCCCCAGCTTCTTTGAAGATTTCTACGTAACATCCTCTAAGAGTGTGACCTCTTCTAATCAAGGCTAGATGAACCATCCCTCCCTTGGGTTCTCCTGTCCCTTGCTTTTCCTTTCAGCATGACTCATGTGCTGTGTTTTTTGTAAATGTCAATCTTCTCCTCACCATGAATTCCTCGAGATCTAAATGGTTCTTTCCATCTCCGTATGTTGTTGCCTAGAACATGCTTTGACTCCGCACTGGTGAATCATCAGTGTTTTCTGTGAATGAATGAAATTTTTAAAATGTACAGTACACTTTTGTGAAGTCTTTTTTCTTTTGAGATTTCTCTTGCACATTTGCTCTACCTATTACTTTTAATCAGATTTTATTTGAATATAAATGAAAAAGGAGAAAAATCTCTATTCTGTCTACATCTACTAAAGATTTGGTCTAGAGAAAGCCCCAGTGGAGTCTGTTGACCTTAAATGGTAATTTAAAATAAACTTTGAGTCCATTCACTCAAATTTAATATCTTGGAACAAAATTACAGGAGAAAGTCCAATTCCAGAGAAACTTTTCATTCATCATTCTCATGTATTAATACAATAAAAGGGTTTGATATGAGTGCTTTAAGAGAATAAAAATGGAATCAAAACTTAATTTAAAGCCAGGCACGGTGGCACATACCTGTAATCCCAGCACCTTGGGAAGCTGAGACTGGAGAATTGCGAGTTCAAAGCCAGCCTCAGCAATGGCGAGCAGCTAAGCAACTCAGTGAAACCCTGTCTCTAAATAAAACACAATAGGGCTGGGGATGTGGCTCAGTGGTTGAGTGCCCCTGAACTCAATCCTTGGTACCAAAAAAAACCCCTTAATTTTAAAGAGCTTAAAATTAAAGAGTTCTCTATTAAAGAACATGTCACACACACACACACACACACGTGTGTGTAATGTACAGAAACATCGTCATAATCTGTAGAGTAAAATATGACATTGTGCTTGCCAGGAAGAGATGCAAGATCTGAACATGTGAAAAAAATATCTTCTGGATGGAAGATAATGGGATCCAGGCTCTGAACCTGGAGATAGTATTAGTTGAATCAAGTAAACTATTTGTATAGGCGGGCCTTAAGCTATAAATTCAGAATTTAAGCCAGGAGGATGCCCTGCCCATGCCTTTTGTGCCCCCATGGGCTCCATATTTAGGAGCAACTCAGTTTTGTTGTATTTCAAGGAAGATTTCAGCAGTGGACACCTGGTTTGCCAAAATTAGATGTTCTTGATTCCAAATGAAAAATTCAAAAACAGCACTTTAAAGAGGAAAGTTAAAGATGACCTTTTACAGATGAGAAAGTATAGAACAAAAGACTGGAGGAACTGAGGACAAGCACTACCCCACTCCCACCCTCCCTGTTTTGTGTCTGTATCTCACAAGCTTTGCTGATAAGAACTGAGAGAGACCCAGAACAGAAAAGCTAAATGCATCCAAACTCTGCATTTCCCCCAAACATGTATGTGTCTTCTCCTATACAGCTAAAGCAAGCATAGGAGAGAGAAGCACAAGCCCACACCAAGGACCAGCAGTGCTCAAAACATGCCTGTCATGTTTCAGCCCTTTGTCTCACTCTGGCCATATAAGATTACAGTCCTAGCGAATCCTTTTTTCTTAGTGGACCAGTTTGATATGAGACTTAATTCACAAATGTTAAAAGACTGTGGTTTCAGAGATAAGTATGTAAGCCTTTTCTTGAATACCTCAAACTTTGTTTATTTTTCACCTGGGGACTACTCTTAGATTCACCATTTTATCCCTCCACTGCCATATGTGGAGACTTCAAGTGTTCCAGGGTGGTCAAAGCATGTGAAGCTGGGGGCCAAGTGTGCTCTGCACTCAAAACCAAATTGAAGAATTAGTCAAAACCTATTTAATTTGCTTATTGACAGAAGAATAAGTGGCTCCATTACTTCTATTTAGTTTTCTTCATACAGCATGTAAGAATCCACATGATTTGGATCTCTCCAGCTTCTCTCTCTCTCTCTCTCTCTCTCTCTCTCTCACACACACACACACACACACACACACACACACACACACACCACTGTGTGCCAACCTTCTGGGATTGCTTATAATTCATGCTCTGTCCTCCACTGCCACATATTTTGTGTAGGAAAATTATCCTCTTCTTCAGAACACTCTTTGTGTAACTATTAGGAGCCCTTCAGGACTCTATCAGAGTGCTACAGATTAAGTCCTCAGACTAGAATAGATTCCCTTGCACTATATCTCTATAATTGTTCAAATCTTCATTCATCCTGGAAATGAATCTGTATGGTAATTACCTTTTTGTTTTATTTTGCTTTACTTTTTTCTTATGAGACTGTGAGGCTCTCAAAGGCAAGGGTCATGCTTTTATCTTTAATTATGAAATCCTAGTGAATTCTTAGCAAAATAAATGGCATAGCAAAAAATATTTAACATAAATTCTCCCTATTTCCATAGACACTAGACCATACACATGCAAATACACGCACTCACATACACACACCCAGAACATTAATCCAGGGCTGAAGAAGACCCTCAACATGCCATCTAATCACCTCATGCCCTCAAACAACAATTTATACCCATTTAAAAGGTGCTAAAGACAGAAGGATTAAAATGATGCCCCCTGGAGTACATCCAGCCACTGAGAAAGACCTGGAGTGATGTGCACTGTGAACTCCCTCATCTTGAATGCCCTTCGCTGCCTCTGAAGAAGAAATGGGGAGATTTGCTGTTAAAGCTAAGACAGAATCTTTGTCACTTGAGTTAGGCTTCAAATTGCTCATGTTAGTGTTCTCCTGAGAGTGGCAAAGGAGAGTCTGCTCTATAATTATCTACTTCCTTTGGTCTCTCATTAAACATGCTGTTGCTGAATAGAGAAAAATCTATTTTTGAGAATTCTGTGTCCAATCATTGTTATTAATTATAGGGAAGATTCAATATCTTAATATATATTTAATGTGATTTTCAGCTTTGAATTTTATGGGGAAGATTGAAATTTGATCTTTCATGGGAAAGAGTGAAATTTTGTAAATAGCACATACCTGAAAAAAAATTCCATTGCTGGGTTGTTGAATTAATAACACTTGCTATTATACAGCAATTTTTACTTTACAAGCACTTTCACAAACAATATTTGTTTTCCCTTCAGAACATTCCATTTAAAGTAGACAGGGCAGAGGCCATCATGCCTGCAAAGAGAAAGGGAAATGGAGACACAGAAAAGAGAAGACAGACATGAAGACAGAAGATATTGCCAGAGAACTTATCATTGGACTAGAGTACTTTCCACAGGAAGGTACTACTTCAGTAGCCAAAATGCTTAAATGTGCCCCAAATCACTCATTCACTCATACTGATACATTTTTTTTTCCCAAACACACACACACACCTACCTCTTTTCTTGATGTTTCTTGAGGGAATGGTAAGAATCAGAAACAGCAGAAAATTTCCAAGTCATGTTTAGTATCTCAAAGTGCTAAGGAGCTTAACACTCTGGCTCTTTTACCCAGGAGTCTCACGTACAGAAATCCAAGCTAAATAAAGTAAAATGCATGTCCATTTACAGTGAGCAAAAATATTCATCTCAGAATTCTGAAAAAAGAAATGTTTTAAAATAAACTAACTCACAAACACTAGAAATTAATTAATTAATTTGTATTGTATCCATATGCTGGAATTTAACAAAGCTGTTGAAAAATCAGGCAAAGAAATATTTCATAAGCTGGGGGAATGCTGGTGACTTAATTTTAGGTAAATAAAGAATAAATAAGATTAAAAACATATATAAAATTTTTAATAATAGTTGATTTAATATGGATGATTTTCAGATTGTTCTTTGTTTTGTTATAGAACTATAAAATGAACTCATTGTTTGAGTGATATAAAAAGAAGACATTCCAATTTGTTTTGTAAAAATGATAAACTGAATGAATGTATTTTTTTTTAGTTCTGACTGAATGATTTTTTTTTAGTTCTCCTGTGGAGATAGCTCTTCTCAGGGACTTGAATGCACAAGGCCCTAACCTTGTAGAGTTCACATTTGTCTTTTGAGGTGTCTGGGGGACTGCGATGTAGAGCAAAGACATATAGTAAACCATAAACACACTGAGTAAATGATTTAACATTTCTTCAGTTAACAATCCCTTTCTAATGCTATCTTTGTACCCAGTACTACAATATGTAACCAGAAGTTTATGTGAAAGAAAAAATAAAAAAAGAAATAAAGAAAAATGATGTACAGGATATCAAGCTTGGAGGAGAAGAGTTGTAATTTTGAAGGAATGGAATTTGAGCTAATTCTAAGATGAAAGGAGAGCCTCAGCCAGGATATAACTCTTTATTCAAAACCACAAGACCATGTTTGTTTTTGGACTTTGTTAAAATTTAAAGAAGTAATTCTATGATTAGGTAACACCCTAGTGGGGTCTGAGAAAATGCCCTGTTTTAGTCACCTTTTTCACTGATGCAACTAAAAGACTCGAGCAGCACAACTATAGCAGAGGAAAGGTTTATTTGAGGGCTCACGGTTTCAGAGGTCTTAATACACAGAAGGCTGGATCCATTCCTTGGGGCTTGAGGTGAAACTGAACATCACGGCGGAGTGTGTGGCAGAGGGAAGCAGCTCACATGAGATCAGGAAGAAGAGAAAGAGACTCCACTCTCTAGATATAAAATACATACCCCACAGCCACACCCCCAGTGAACCACTTCCTGTAGCTACACCCCACCTGCCTGCAGTTACCACTCAGTTAATCCCATCAGGTAATAATTCACTGATTAGGTTAAGACTATAACCCAATCATTTTACCTCCAAACCTTCTTGCGTTGTCTCACACATGCACTTTTGGAGGACACCTTACATCCAAACCATAACATTCTGCCCCTGGCCCCCTAAAGCTCTCATTCATCTGACAATGCAAAATACATTTAGTCCATTCCCAAGAGTCCCCATAGTCTCAACAGTTCTAAGATTGCTCAAAGTTCAAGCCCAAAGTCCTCTCTGAGGCTCAAGGCAATCTCACATTGTGAGCTCCTGTAAAATAGAAAGCAAATTACCAATATCCAGTATCTAAAGCTACAGAGTAAACATTTCCATTTACAAAAATAGGGACATAGAAAGAAGGGAGCTTTGGGGGGATACCTCACATCCACCATAACATTCCCTTAATCAAACACATTTATATTTCTGTAGAGAAACATGAATTCACACAAAACAGGATAAATGAAGATTATATTACCTCACTTTAGTTCAGGTCAGATTTCTCCACCAAATAAATTATGAGGAAAATTTTTGGATTTCATATCTTCTTGAATTTCAGAAATGGAAATGGGTGGTTGTAAAAGACAGAGTTTTAGTGCAGTGATTCAATTGGAAATAACCCTTCATATTTATTGCCATCAGGGTTTATACAGTTTGCTTCAGATGTACCTCTGACAATTTGCAGCTCCTGGGATGGATTTACAACAGCGGAGATGCTTGTCAGTAGAATGGGCTCTTCCTAGCTTGCTGATGAGCCTTTTAGCTCCTGGGGGGTGAACAGCCAGGTCTCTTATTAGAGGGACTTCCTACACCGCTTAGGTGCTTGAGCTAGGGTGTCCCTCAATGCTCCTTCACTCTAAGATGATGTAAGACTATGTAGGCATATATGTGTTGCAAAAATTTCTCAATGGATGTATTTAGCAATGACTATTTCAATGGGAGTACACTTGAGAGATGTTGAGTAAAGCTGGTCATTTGCATTTGTGGACATGATGCTGATACTTGTAAGTGATTCAATAAATATACACTGAAGGAAGGTTTAAATGACTGAAGGCACCTGGTTACATGTAATTTTACCCACAATGCTCTCATTTTGTTTCACTCCAAAGTCTCCCAGGATAACTGTCTATGTGTTCAAGGGTTATAAGCTAGTTAACTATGGTATTATTTACTTTTTAACTAAATTAATGGGCGAACAAAATTTTCAACATTTCTAGGACAGTATGATTTTAAACGTTTTTATTTTTTATTTAGTTTTGATTTACATATCCCAAAAAAATATTTCAGAAAATGTTTTGCTGTAGAATTATGGATTGTCCTGAGTTCAGCATTGGAGATGTTGCTAGATCTTCAGGTCCCTGAAGTGTGCATATAACAAACCAGGCACAGTGTATCTCTGTATGTAAATCAATAGATCTAAATACATAAATACATACATACCTATAGATGTATATACTGTTAGCCTTTTTCATCTGGATTCAACCAATCTCAAATCAAAGATAATGAAAAAAAATTGTACTGAATGTCTTCAGATTGTTTGTTGTTGGTGTTGTTGTTCTTGCTTTTGTTATTCCCTAAACTTTACACTAAAACTACTTATGTAGCATTTGCCTCGTATTAGATTCTATAATTAACCTAGAGATGATTCAAAGACTATAGAAGGATGTGTGTAGGTTCTATGCAAACACTATGCCATTTTATATAAAGGACTTAAGCATACCCAGATTTTAGTTTTCTTGTACAGTCCCAAAACCAATCCCTTGGAGACATCAGTTGACAAAAGTGTGTGTGTGTGTGTGTGTGTGTGTGTGTGAGAGAGAGAGAGAGAGAGAGAGAGAAAGGGAGTGTGTGCACACATAGGTACATGTGAATGAATATTATGAAAGTTTTCCTTGAATTTCCATAATATTGTATTGAATTCCTATAAAATTGAGAGCAAAATGTGTCTTTTTAATTGTGTATATTCCAAAATAATCACATACATTTTATGTTTACTTGGAAAACTTTAAGGTCATGGGCATTTTATTATATTTTATTTCCAACTGGGACATCCACATCTACTTTAATGAGTCTGCTCACATGCTCCCCTCCATTCTACCATTCTTCCTGTCATTATATTTTAGGTTCCTATATTTCACATTTAATTTTGATAAACGAGAAAAGAGAGAATGTGGCCTGTTCTGACATTAAATCTTAATGCTTTTCATGACAAAGAAGAATTAGATGAAGGAAATTGAAGAAATAGGAGTTTGCTACCATGTGGTCCAAGGTAGTGTCAATCAAAGAGAAAAGAGTCCAGGAAAAGCTCAATTGAACTTGCAGTAAAAATGGAAGCTAATATCACAAACAAGTGGGCTTTATAGTTGCATTATCTGAATTCAGAACTCTTTAAGTAGTGTAACCAGAGCTAATAGCATGATTTTCTGCATTATCTCTAGTTGGTTAAGAAATTGTCTTCAAACAGAAGGGGAAAATAAAATAAATAAATAAATCCACTCCAAATTCCCTTTCTGAGGGTTATCACAGTTCTGAGAGTAGCTGCAGAATGAACAGTGAGAATTCAACAAAGAGATAGCAATAGTCAGGCTGCCAGTACTCCTCCCCTTCCTATGGCCCCGACTATAAAAATAAAATTTGTAGCATCTTTATGGAGCCAGAAAATGCCTGGCAACTCACATCTGGCCAGGCCACCTGCACATATTTTGTTGCTGCCAAAACAATCCCCTTGGCATCTCTAAGCATCCTGGATGCAGCTTATTGACCCTCCCAGGTCATTCCTGATAGACATGATAGAGTTAGGGAGGTTCTGACCTTTCACTTTTGGGCCAAAGCTGCTGTTTTTTGAAAACCTTTGCTCTGGCAATTGGAAATCCAGGACTCCATCTGTTGCAATATCTCCACATTACTCAAATATAAACAAGCAAACAAACAAACAAATAAATAAATACATAGTGGGCAGTGGTGGAGTGTGAGACAAAGTCTTAATTCTATATGCTTTTTAAAATACTATAGAAATTTTCCAGGTTTAGTGGCATATACCTACAGTCCCACTGGCTCCAGAGGCTGAGACAGGAAGATTGCAAATCCAAAGCTAGCCTCAGCAACTTAGCAAGGCCCTAAACAACTCAGAGACTCTGTCTCTAAATAAAATACAAGAAGGGCTGTGGATGAGGTTCAGTGGTTAAGTACCCCTGAGTTCAATATCCAGTACCAAAAAAATAAAAATCAAAAAGTACTTAAAAAATTCTCAATTAGAATTTCTAAATTTTTCCATAAGACACTGTAAAATTTATTCTGGATTAAGAAAGAGCAATAGCAAAATGCATGAATTTGTTTTTATATCAAAATATGTAAATTCATCAGCATCTATGTTTAAGTTAGTGTATTAAGTACTTGAGACTTGAAATATAGAAACACAGTTTTAAACATACTCAAGGTGTATTTTAGCATCTGTTTATTAATTTTGTGCATTTATTTACTCATTTACTCCACAGAGATTACAGTTACAAGGGAATTTCTCAGCAGGTCACTTATAAATTGGTTGTAGACATGTAAAATAGGAACAGATTAAATAGAGATATTGGATAATGGATTGCTTTTGTCAGTTCAGAGTACTGTCACAAAAATACTATAGACTAGATTGCTAAAACAAGACATTTATTTCTCATGATGATGGAGGATGAAGATTGGAGATCAAGGTGCCAGTAGATTCAGTGCATGCTAAGGACCTGTTTTCTGGCTTGCAGATTGATGACTTTGACTTTCCCTTGTATCTCCACATGGCAGAAAGAGATGGGCAGACAAAGACACAAACAGAATACTTTCTCATGTACATACTTGTACAGACACCATGTCAACTCCTCCATCATGACTTAATTACTCCAATGGCCCCATCTCTGCCTATCTGTACATTTGGAATTATGGTTACAAGATAGGCATTTTGTGAGAACAAAATCAACCAACCCATAGCATAGATACTGAAGAGTTGTTACACAGAGCCCCTTTTCTTCTGAAGTACAAACTTCTCATCTTTGGACATATCCAAGTATATCCAGTCATTGAAAAAAAAAATACTAACACCTACTACCTGCTTAGGTAGCAATCTCTGTGCTGGAGACACATGAGATGAGGGGCTTTTTCTTCTCTAGGCATTTGCCTGAGCATTTTTACAGGACTTAGAAGGTGTTGTGATCCCAGCTCGAAGACTTTGCAAGCCTGATGAATTGGCTTAAAAATCAGCTCTATCAGTGACTACTTTGTAATTTTAGACATTACACTGCTGAGACATTCTCCCTTAAAAGGATTTCCTAATAAGCTAATTTCCTAATTTCCTAATAAGCTACTAATTAAGTCTGTGTTTCAAAAGTTTAGAGATGTTCTTCTCTATTGTCATAGTCATATGAATTTAAATTAAATGTCTTAACTCAATGGCCAAAAGTCACTAATTAGACTTCCACAATTAATTCATTAAAATTTTGCGTGTGTGTGTATACACACACACAGATATGCACATATATATTTGAAGACAATTATGTCTGAGCAATCACACAGGACCTAACTCTTTGGAGTGGCCTGATAGTTCACAACGTACTCTGGTATCCTTATCCTGGATAATCCCTACGTATCCTCCTTCTCAGGTGAGAACAAATTTCAGACCCAGGAAGCAATTACAACTACTATTCATTTAGTTTGCTTATACAGTGCATGTCTTTGTTCAAAATGTACATGTGCCCTGAGCCATATAACAATACATTAATTATCTGCCAAACACTAAGCATTATTAAGGAAATTACAACTGCTGAAAAGGTGAGAGGATAAGTGGGATAAGCAAATAAGTTTATTAGTCACCCACTAAAAGTACCTTGACAAGTACTTCCCATGCAATGACTCATTAAATTAAATTTGACCAAAACCAAGGGAAGTGGATAGTGGCAAACACATTTTATAAATAAGGAAGTAAGGCCTGAGAAAGGCACACCAACTGCTGGATGTGGTCTGGTCCTACCTGCCAGTGCACTTACAGGATAGCCATAGAGCAAGGCTTGTCTGACTTTACCATTTATGCCCCTTACATGAGTAATCCCCCAGGCAGTCACACAATGAAAAATGTTGGTGACGATTTAGCAATTCTCTACTGAATGCACACTATATTCCAGACACTGTGCTGAGTACATTATGTTCATTATCTTATTGAATTCCTTACATAAATTTATGTGGTAGATTCTATAATTATCCAGATTTTTCAAATGAGAAAACTGAGATTTATGTGTAGGTAAGCAAATTGTTCAAAGCCTCAGTGTAAACAAGTAGTAGAGGAAGAGTCACATATCTGCCTGTTTGCCAATACCTTTGTTGGTAATCATTCCACTTATGCACAATAATATAATCATATATTTGCTAGACAAAATTAAAATTGGTATATCACTCGAAGCTGAGATCAGTTACTAGAACAGGTTTTGGGGAGGGAGAGAGCAATAGACATGGGACTGGAAGATAGAAATTCAAAGAGGTAGAGAGGAGAATGGAGAGCATCATAAGGAGACATCACAAACAAATATTGGAAAGGAGCATGACAGATTTTGGAAACCAAAAAGAGAACAGATCAGCAGGAATCTAAATTTCCATTTTTAAGGAAATAGCTGGTAAACTTATCCTATTATAGCAACTACTACTCTGCTTGGCAATCGTAATTCTCCTCTAGTTTCCTATTAAAAGAAAGTTGTAACTCGGAGACAGACAAATGAAAATCATTCTCATTCATCAATGTTAGTTGCTATGGAAACTCTTATTGAGGCTCCATACAGAATCCTGGAATCAAGGTCATCTGGACCATCCCTAGGGTTAGTGTTGCTTAGAATTTTCTGGGAGTGATTAGCCAACATAAAATTGCCCTTAGGCTAAAGCTGAAAGGGAGGTCAGGATTCCTGATTGTAGATTTATAAGAAACTTACACCCTTCATAACATAATGACATGATTTAAATAATTCATATGATTCATTGATTTTCTGGAAGAAGGGAGAAGTGATGGTGACATTCAGCAAAAAAAATAGAAAAAATTGAAAACTAGAAAAATAAAATCAAATGTGGAGGGGACATGCACAATAAAGAGGCTTAATAAATATTTTAAAGAACCATCTCAAATAGTCATAGGAGATATAGAATGTTGGTTTAAAGCATGACTCCTAGATGGGTTCAGAGCCCAACTAGGCTGCACAAGAATTGAGTGCAGTAGGACAGTGTATTAGTTAGCATGCACTGCTACAACAAATTCCATAGACTTGTTGGTTCCCACCACACATGTTTATTTCTCGCAGTTCTGGAAAAAAAGAAAAAAGGCTTGAAGTTGAACATTGAGTCAAAAACTGATTATGTTTCCTGTGAGGGTTTGCCTCCTTGTTCATACACAGTCATCATACTGTATCTTTACATGGAGGAAGCACAAGGGAGCATTCTGAGGCCTTTTTTAAAAAAGGCATTAATCCCATTCATAAGAACCTGCCCTTGTGACCTAATCTTCTTCCAAAACACCCTCATTCAGATACCATCACATTATGGATTAGATTTCTACATAGGATTATGGTATAGGTTTTCCTCAAACCAGAATGAGTCTAGTAATAATATGTTTAGTTTGGAATTTCCCATAGCAGACCTAAGACAAGAATTCAAGTGTAAGCAATTTTGGAGATAAAGGGAAGAGTATTATAGTGGCACAGAAACAGGGAAAGGAAAAGCCATTATGGTTTTTTTCAGTAGGCATAGATGGGATTGGAGATTAACTGAAGGAATTCTAAGGGCCACAGACTTCAAATTCCTATGCCCTTGTCAGAATGGGGAAGTTCCCACCAATTCTGGGCTGCCAGATGCTTCCTGGGGACAATAATTTTCCTGTATTTTTGTCCTGCCACATGATGAACAAGGAGGCCTCCATTTGGCAGAGAGACTTTTCAGATGAAGAAAAGCAGGTGCTCCTATGGGAAATGCAGCATACTGAAGTGCTAGGAAGAGGAGAAGATACAGGTGGGTATAACCGGAGTCTCCCTAGTTCAGTCTCCCTAGTTCAGAGCAGGGCAACAGGCCTATAGTGTCTGCTCCATAAATATCCATCCCATGAATGTCCAATAAGATGGATGGTACATCCTTTAGCCCTATACTTCTTTGTCAGTATATGACAACCAGACTGGGAACTTTTAAATATCCAGATGTTTCAGATCCACTGCAGATCCATGAAATAAGTTACTAGGGTTGAACCTCACGTACCAGAATTTTCACAAGCTCACCAAATGATTCATTGTGTGTCTAGAACTGAGAACCACTGCTCTTGTTCAATAAGATATATATATGGATTTTTTCTGCAAAATCCTTGACAGATGGCAATGTATGCTTCTTTCTGAAATTCTTCATGGGGAAGGACTTTGTTATTCTCAGAAGCAAACCTTTCCATCTTTTTTTTTTTTTTTTTTTTGGTACGAGGGATTGAAGTCAGGGGTACTCAACCACTGAGCTATATCCCAACCCTATTTTGTATCTTATTTATAGACAGGGTCTCACTGAGTTTCTTAGTGCTTCGCCATTGCTGAGGCTGGCTTTGAACTTGCAATTCTTCTGTCTCAGCCTCCCAAAGTGCTGAGATTATAAGCATGTGCCACCGCACCCAGCTCCATTCCATTTTTTGATGGCACTAATTGGTCCATTTTTTTCCTTTATACTGAGGCAAAACCTGCCTTTTTCCCTTCCATCAGTCACCCTAGCTCTGCACTTTGGAACAATACAGAATGAGTCTATTCCATTTTCTACATGACTGCCCTTTAGATATTCAAAAGCGGCAATAATGCCCCAACTTGACCTTCATTTTTATACTCCAAAACTCTCAGCTCTTCCAACAATGACTATTCAACCTCTTCTAATCACGTTTGAGTTTGCCAATACCACTTTTATCCTGTGAAATTCTCAACTGAACCCATGGTTGCTGCCTTTAGACCAAAATATACAATGGATCATGTGTTAATAGGTACTGTGTGTCTGTGCCTCTCTGTGTGCATGTGTGTGTATAAAACGTTATTAATGATAGACCTGCTTAAATTATATTTGCTATAATGCGCTTAGTGGGAAAAAATAGAATTTTCACTCTCCCCTTCTCCCAGAATTTGTCTTTTTTAACCACATTTATTTTTTCTCTCTTAGTTAATTTGCTTAAACAGCTGAATCCTTGTTTTGCTTTGCAAAGCAATACAGATATATTTTTAACATGAATAACATGGAGAGCAGAATGGAGAAGGTTGATATTGGAGGTTTGTCACCCACATTTTTTATGAGTGTTGATCCACAGGATTCAGGAACCACAAAACATAATAGAATGAAAAACAGTAAGTTTGCTTTTGAGAGAAAGGGAATAAATGGCTGTGATACATCAGGGAAAGAAATTGTTATCTCATTGGCCAACTCTACTGCACATTTAGAGGAAGAATATCTGGGCCTCTTTTGTCTGAATGGGACAAAGTATTTCCTTATTCATTTGGAAATGGTAAGCATGCCTAGCTGCCTCCACCTTGCACAAAATAGGACTTCAGGTGGCTTGGCAAAGTGATTCTAAAAGAGGGCTCAATAGGAAGGCAGATTTTTGCCAGCTAAGTAACATGATCTCAGAAATCACAGACAAAGAGAGTTGGCAGGTGGCCATTACCAGCAATCTTGACCTTGAAATAGGATTAAGATATACAGACTCTGTGGTCAAATCTGAAAGAACTGTAAGAAGATGTTTTGAGTCTCAGTAGTGTTAAGGGCTAGGCAGTAAGAGGAACATAGACATGACTCAGGGAGGTGAGACTG
The DNA here is from genome assembly GCA_004024805.1 of Geosciurus inauris. NCBI lineage: Eukaryota > Metazoa > Chordata > Mammalia > Rodentia > Sciuridae > Geosciurus > Geosciurus inauris. The sequence goes on from PVHX01004367.1 coordinate 66,564, forward strand.
GAATCAGATGAGTCATTGTGACTCCAGCTGTATTCTTGGTCATCAGGCTGACCTGCAGAGTGAGATTTTCTTCCACAGACTCAGTCATGCATCTGTGAAATGAAGATAACCATCATTGTAAGGTCGATGTCTAACCAAAGGACTACCATAGGAGTGACATGAATTCATGCCTGTGCTAGGTCTAGATTGAAAATCCTGCTAAATGTGAACATTTTGCCTACTGACTCAATAATAATTCTTAAAGCTAGAAGATCAAGGTCACTAAGCTTTCACCATGAGCTTAGTGTCATGACTTACAAAAGTCACTTATCATCTTTGAACCTCAATTTTCTCTTCTGTAAAATTGGAACCATAAGAATAGCACTTTGTGAGGTTATTATAAGGACAGATCATTTTATTTATGTAGAAAGCCAATGATTTAGAGCCTGGTGCATAGTAATCATGCAGCTCACATGAAATGATTCACTCTAAACTCTTCCCCACTAGTCTAAAACCTATAAGGCTCAATTGTATAATGGAGGGTATCATTGAAGAGTCTAGCTCTTATTCTTTATTTATTGCAGCATTTACCAAGTTGTACTGCAGGTTTGGCTGCATATCTGTCTCTCTTGCAGCCACCTTCTTCCCATTGGCAGAACCTGGTTATGTTTATTATCGTTTATGATGTTTAGCTATTAGATTACATTTAGTACCTTATCTTGATTGATCAAATGAATGAATACATATATAAATTCAGTAACACCTTTTCCTGTGGTATGAGGGCTTATCTCTATGGTTCTATAGAAACACAGCCGTGTTAGGCCTTTGGAAACAGGAACTGAGAGGTGAATTCTGACTCTTCTGTTTCCTAATTTCCCTGTCTTATTTTTCTTTCCTAGTATCCTATCCTCATGACCCCTTTACTAAAGTTTCACACTTACTTTTTAATCATATACTATACATACAATTCTAATAGTACAATTCCTTGTAGAAGAAAGAAGATCTCTATTACTGTAAAAAAAATACTTGGGATAATCTACTTTAAAAATATAGGATTTATTTTGGCTTACATTTTTGGTGGTTTTAGTCTATGGCCAGCTGTTACTTTTGGGCCTGTGGCAACACATCATGTCAAGAGCCTATGGTAGGGTAATGCTGATCACCTCATGGCTGGGATGGGAAAAGAGAGACAAAGGAAGATATCAGAGTCCTACATTCCCTTTGAGGATGGCATGGTTTAGATAAAATGTTCCCCCAAAGATCATGTTAAGACAATGCAAGCATTTTCAGAGGTGCAATGATTAGGATTATCTGGGTAGTAAGTACAGGCAGGCTGGTAATGTGTGGCTAGAGGAAGTGAGTTTCTAGAGGTGTGTGTTTGGGGTTTAAATTTTGTCCTTGGGGAACAGAGTTCTGTCTCTCACTCTGCTTCCTGGCTATCATGTCCTGAGCTGCTTCCCTCAGCCACACACTTCCACCCTGATATTCTGCCTCACCTTGGACCCAAAGCTATGGAGAGAGCTGACCATGGATTGAACCTCTGAACCCAAGAGTCAAAATAAACATTTTCTCTCTCTAAGTGTTCTCTTCAGCTATTTTGAGTACAGCAACACAAAGCTGAATGGCACAATGGGCATGTTCCCAATGACCCAAAACCTCCCATCATGCCCCAGCTCTTAAAGATTCTACCACCCATCAATAATGCATATTCTGGGAATACACCTAAAACACATGGGCCTTGGGAGAATATTCCAGATTTAAACTATGGCAAAAAATATTAATTCAAAATTTTAGAAAGAAAACTCTAGTTTTTGATCTGGAATAAATTTTGTAACATCTCCAGTTCTCATTATTCATAATGCAGATGGGCACCTTTAGCAACCTATGCAAAATACATTTCTATCTACTATTCCATCCTGTTCAAGCATTAACCCTCCTTCACCCAGTTGTGTGTTGATGGAAAGAGAGAGCCTATCCCAACACCAGAACCAAAGTGTAAGATGATATTAGAGATCTGGCAGTTCTTCATGCCATACTTTGCCAAGGGTATGTGATAAAATTCTAGCAGCATAAAGGATTTCCTTTCTCTAAAGGGAGGTTCTTGGGAATAAGAAACTCATTTTCTTCCATTGGACATCATTATAACATGGGTTTTTACAACTTTGCAAATAAAGATATGCTGAACATGTTCAGGGGAAATAAGAGAATGGGTTGGTGATCATGCTTTTTAATCACTGAATTAAACCATCCTGCAGTCACTGCCCCTTTTATTGTAGCATGTGATGATGAGTTTCCTTTGGTGTTTATGATAATTTGGAGTTTTCTGTTACTGACAACTCATAGTGTACCCTTTGGAGAGCATTATCTATATTATGGAGTGATTGAAGTAGCTGATGAAATAATGTATAAGGCTGGATATTTGCTTACTTGTGCTAGGCATGTTTGCATGTTCAACAAATGCTGATGACTCTATGATAGCTTTTATTTTTCCTGCAATGAAGGGATATTTTACTTGTTTTTGACTTTCTCAGTGGTTATATGTCTGCTCCAGACATATATCATTAGTTTCTTCTAGCCAGGTAAAATTCATCGAACTCAGGTATCCCACTAGGATATCATTTGGTCTTTTTTTCTATTGAAAGTGTGGCATGAATCACACCTTGCAGTGTGGAGCAGGTGTGTTAGAGGTATGTGTTCTGTGCTTCAGTTAGTGGAACACTTTGTCCTCAGTATTCACAGGAATCTTAGAGTTCAATTTCCAGTATATGTCCGGCCAATAAGAACTGCTTAATGGTCACTGCAAACCTGGAGGAGCGTCTGTGCGAAGCAGCTTTAAGAGACAGTTCTATCACATTTTTCTCATAACTTTCTCTCCATAGTCACATTTCCTAATGGGAATGCTTGCCTTTAAGGTTGACACTTCATATGTAACAGTGTGTGTCTCTTGATATGGGGAACAAGCTTAGTGCAAAAACATCAAACATAGTTTGTTGTTGATTGTTTTTATTCACTCAGATGAAAGAAGATGTGGATGATATCTCATTTTATGAGTTGAAGTTTGGGAACTGTTCTTTTTCTTAATCAAAGGTCTGCAAACTTTTTCTGTAAAGGATCAGATCATAAATAATTTTAACTTTGCATACCATATGGTCTCTGTCACAACTCCTCAACTCTGCTGTTAGATCAGCAAAACTATACCATATGTAAATGAATGAGAATATGACTGTGTCCCAGCAAAATTCTATTTACAAAAATAGGTGGCAGATCCTACTTGACCTGCAGGTCATAGTTTGCCAGCCCCTGACCTTAGACAGTACAAACAGTTTGCCCCAGTTTTCTAACCAACTGCGTGGCTAATAGTTAAGTAATTTTCCCTCTCTGGGTCCTGGTTTTCCTGATTTGGGAAAAGAAAGGTGGTCAAGGTGACCCTGGGTTTTCTTCTATAACTGATATATTACATTTTGTGATTCCAGTGTGACATTTCAAGGATATAGCTGAAAACTAAGATGAACAAGGATCTTTTTCTCTTGTTTTGAATGAAAATCTCACCTCTAAAGTCACTATCAAATATCAGAAAATGGTATGTGCATGTATATGAAAGTCTAATGCTTCTAGGGAATTCTCAAGGAAAAGGAATTTATCCAGGCTTTGAAGAATTTGAGAGATTAATATATTTGAAGGAGGAGGATAAGTAGATCTATACTTATTAAAAAATCTTTCAAAAACTAAATAATGTTACTATTCTTCACAGATGCAATTTTTCCTTATGAGTAACCTAAAATATAGTATATTAATCTGGGTTCACAAGAGAAAGAGAGAGAACGCACTTATAAACAGTAGGCACAGGATCACGGAGGCTGAGAAACCTTCAAATCTGTAGTCAACGGTGGGAGTCCCAGGAGAACTGATGGTGTAATTTCAGTCCAATTCTGAAGGCCTGAGAAACAAAAGGGGAAAAGTGAGGAAATATCAGTCAGAGGTTAAGTTTGAAGGCAGGAGAAGACCAACGTTAGGCAGAGAGAGAATACTCTCTCACTCTCTTTTTGCTCTGTTCACGTCTTCAATGGGTCAGATGAGGTCCACCCACATTAGAGAGGGCCCTCTGCTCTACTCAGTCTACTGATTCAAATTTTAATCTCATCCAGCAGTATTCCCAGAGGCACACCCAGAATAGTCAAGATGAAACACATAATTGACCAGCACAGGCAGATCAGTATTCCTATTTGAGGAAGCTGAAAATGAACATAGTTAACAAATTGTCTCAAGTTCACTCACCAAGAAAATAAAAGAATTTTAAATCCACATTTACTAATTTCCAAATGTGTTCTGTTTTTACCACATTAAGCTCTCTTAGACTAATGGAGAAGACAACTAATGTTCATATAATGGGAATGAAAAATATAAGCTACAGTGTTGGGAAGAAAGAGGTCAAAATTAGGGTTATCCAATTCATAGCCTGGGTCCCTCCAGTTCCCTAACAATTAACTCTTCAACAGTAGACACTATGTACCTTAGTCCCCTTCTCTCCTCCCAGTGTTTGCTGTCTTTTCCATTTTTTTAAAAAGTTAAGATCAATTGACCATGACATATAAGCAACAAACTATAAAAACTGAGCATGCGGGTGTGGAGAATAGTGGCATAATCAAATAAAACTTACAACAGAGTTAATTTGACACACACCTAATGATATACATAATGCAGTTTTGAGGCATGGTAATTAGGTATAAATGGTAAGCTGTTGACATAAATGACTGCAATTAGTATTGCTTCTGCACAGGCAATCCCTGTGCTAAATTTTACATTTCTCACTTTGTTGGTTCTTTGGGATTTATAAATAATCATCACTGTTGACAGATTGTATAACTAGAGAACACAAGGCTTAGGAAATTCATGACCAAAAGGCTATATTTATTTATTTTTGTTTGCTCATATTGTTTGTTTGTACTCTCTCCTGCCAATTTTACAGACTGTGGAGTTCACCTGCAAAAGTTATAAACAATGTGATAGGAAAAATTTCATGTACAATGACAAAACATTAAGATCAGAGGAATATTAAGCAAAGATGGAAGTATACAGCATAAAAGAGGCTAATATCATGCTTCTTTTAGCAGTGACTAAATGATAACTGAGAACTAAATATGTCAATTTATTTCTAATTATTTTAGCAACCCTGAAAAGTAGAGATATATATTTTTTTAACTTTATAGATAGGATCACAGAGATGAAAATACATTGACTAGTTTCGTTCAGAGTTGAGACTAAAACTTATAGGCCACTCTTCTGGGTAGAGAGGTGTTTACAGTATGGTAAAGATGAGAAAGATGATGGGATTGGGTATTTGGAGAAAATGAACTTTTAAATTCTTATCATCTAAAATTGTGAAGTGGACAGACAGGACAGGAACTAATGAAAGGCCTGCCTGGCCATGTGAACATGTACACTAACAGGGACCACATGAAAGCCACTCCTACAACTACTAGTAATTAGCAAAAGCATGTAGCATTTATGTGATGGCTTAGTGAAAGGAGGAGATATCTCGAAAAGTATGTATGTAAGTGTTAATGCATTGGTGCTATTTGAGTGTGCTATTTGTTCATTTGAGGGTAGATACCTTACTTAAAAGAGATCCCCATTCTTTAACAAAAAATAATTTTAAAAATGATAATCTTTGTGCTCATTGTAAAGGGAAAAAAGTAGAAGAAGAAAAATATGACCACTTCCTCAGATAAAGAAAAACAAATGAAAATCAAATGACAATGAAAATCTTTTCAAAATTTATTGATGGATTCAATAGATATTTAGGTTCATGGAAAAATGTCTCATGGTGTGATGATACTTTTTGAAACACATTTTTAATCATAACTTAAGACTTCAAAAGGTAAGAAAACAAGTTTAACAAAGGGAAATGGTAAAAGGAAAGGCAGCAGATGTACACAGCATGTGTGAACATTGCAATGGTGAAGTTTCCTTGAGTGGAATCCTGTTTCCCTGACTACCTGCAGTAGTTAGCAGGTCATTTACTAATCTTTCTAGGCATATTCCTTTGTGAAAATCTCACAAGGTAGATTAAATAACATAGTGAGTTCTAATTCATGGCACTGAGCCTGCACATAATACATACTCAATAAATGTTGGATATTTTCACCATAATTGTTGAAGGAAGTAATACATGCATTTACATGAGTAGGAGGACACCAGTTATACTTACAAATATGTCAGTAAAAGAGTACTTTTTTGGTAAATAACATGTTAATTGCTCTTGATCCTCCTCCTTGTAAAGATATTATTTTTTTAACAAGAAAAATGTTCAAACCCACACTAAGTATAATCAGCCTATATTACCTATTTAATTGGTGCCAATAATTGTGGTAAATATTTCACTGGTATTACCTTATTTGACCTTGATAACAAAACTATGAGGTAGAGCCTTTTATTATTTTCATTTTACAGATAGTCAAGTAAAACCAAGAAGGTAAGTTGTTTCCCAGATACTGCATGGGTAAAGGTGGCAGATCTGGCTTTACGCTACTACTGTCCCGAGTAAATGGTTTGAGTATTGGTTAGTTTTTCTCAAGTTGTCCCCAGGATGCAGATACAATCACCATTTGGGAATGATGGCTTTGGTATTAATTGAAGACACATAATTCTTCCTTTTTATTACCATCCCATCCCTATTCATAGTGTGAAATGAAGCTTGAGAAATAGAAATGATAATTAGGAAATGATAGTGATTTTTTTACTAGAATTTTATCTAAAATTAACAGAAGAGAAAAACACTATTCTCATTTTGAAAAGTAAGCTAAGAATTAATTTAGTTATTATATGTTTTTATGAATTGGTAGCTATAATAAACATAGCAATAACAAACATATCATAGCCTACATTTTCAAGGTAGGTTTCTGATGCATGCCACTATGATTCCTACTCCTCTCTGCACCTCCTCACTTTCCTGAATATCATTAGCCAGATGGAAATTCCAAAGACAGCTTAAAACTGAACTTTTTCTAAAGCAAATATAATCTTTCAGTGTTGACTAATATGGCACCTCAAGGTACTATTTACTATTGGGATTCTTTCTCTGAGATATTATTTAACTGGAACATTCTTAAGCCATTTCTCCTATGACCAATTACTGATTTAAAATTATTCAATTTTAAATGTGTGAAGAAACAATAGGGTTCATTCGGTCCATCATTCTTTCATTTCCAAGAGGGAAAACTGAAGTCTAGAAATGGGATCATGAGGAATTAAAAGCACAAACAGATCAGAGCAAATTTATTGTAATCTGAATGTGATGTTCACAATTTTGCCAGAATTCACCATCCCCTAGGTTTTACTGCGGATGGTGCCAGGCTGTCTACAGCCCTCAGAAGCAGAGTTTTGGCAGCAGTTACTTTGTTTATATCAAGTCCTCACCATTAGAGACCCTCAGAAAGAAAGCATCTTATCTACCCACCCACAGAGAGTTTTCATTTGCTGCAAATGTCAAGATGGGATTAGCATACTTTGAGGAGCAGTCATGGGGGGATGAGTCTGATCCACATAAAGACATTTCAAGACAGAAATGCTGCCTTTCAAGGCTCCTCATCCTACATGAAATTAAACAAGCAAATGCTAACCACCTTTCTCTCTTAAAGGTTAATTAAAGCAATGCTGAATTCACTTTAAACTCCATTTTGAAAGCAAGATGGCTTCCTTCCCTATATCTATAGTACAAAAAAATCTACTACCTCTGTGACAGCCCTTAAGTTTTTCCATCTCCTCCATTCTCACCCAGCTATCTCCTCTTACATTGTTCATCTCATTTTTTCCAAAGAGGAAGTGAAAGAAAAATAGCATTTACTTTTCTTCCATGAAGAACCAATCTCCCCTTCTTTGGATTTCTATTTATCACTTATGCTTGCCTTTTTTAAAGAACTAAAATCTCTCTTAACACCACTCATGGCGTAATCATTTTTAGTCTTTGTTCCAAGGTCTATGACTTTATTTACTTAGCTGGAATCCATCCAAAACCTTTCTGTTATTACCTATGTATATGCCTTGTAATTGTTTTCAGTGTATTTCAAAATGTGACTATTCTAGTAGTTTTGGCTCTGAAAACATTAAACTGCACGCCAAATGTGAGCAAATGTGCCTATGTCCTTGAAGTCATTCAGCCACTCCTTAGAGATGTGCTTTGTTCCACTTCTTCAGACCTCCTTCTAGGTGGCCCAGCTGTGAGCATGCCAATACTCCTGACTTCATGGAAGTAGGATTCCCTGAGGGATACGGGCAATAACAAAATACATAGGTAAAACCATAATACAATTTTAGTTGGCTCTACAGGTTAGAAAGAGAAATAAACCTAGGTGCCTATGTGTGTCCAGGGACTCCATTTTATATCACATAAAAATGTGGGTTTTCTTTTTCAAAGAAAAAATTAAGAGAAATCCCTCAATTTAGAAACTCAGACAAATTTGGCCTTAGCTCTTTATGTTATATGATATACATATTACAGAAAATAATATATCTGTATATTTATATGAATATATAATGTTTATATGTGTATGCTACACAAATGTCTATTAGACATTGTAAAGAAATTAATAATAAATAAATAATAAGTAAATAAATAGAGAGAGAGATAAAGATAAAGCAAGATTTATGAAAAGAAATATAAGTAGAATGGGCAGTCCATGACACTAAAGGACTTGATCTACAAGAGTAGTTGAAATAGCAAAAGAGACAGAGAGAAAGAAGAGGGTTCAGCAAGGATGGTTTATAAAGGGATATGAATCCCTTCACATCAATGGGGACATGAACCCTGTTGTTTCATATTGGATTTTGTGATTAAGCAAATCCTTTTCTACTACCCTGCAAAGCTTGTAAAATATCACCCATTTCACATGATTGTTTTGAGAATTAAAACCAAATGGGGCAACACCTAAGATATAGGGAATACAATTTAGTAGCTGACGGATTCCCTTAATCTCTCTTTGCTACAATTTCTTCCACAAAATGGAAATACCGGAGATGTTCGTGTAGATCACGTAAGAAAATGTATCTGTAATTTTTACCAAATTGTCTGGCATGTACTCTGTACTTTAAAAAGAGAGATAGTATAGTACTCAGCAAAAACACTCTTCTCTGCATCTTGCCCAGTTCATCTGAAAGAAATTATCACTTTAAATATCTAGTTTCTCAATGGTTTGAGGTGCTGTGCCAAGTGAATGCCTACAATCCTCTTTTTCTGTCATTGTTTAGCCAGAATTTGTAGGATTTGCTTATTATAGGGCATAAGATGCTAGGCAGGATCTGAAGGCATCTATCTCTGCTCCTGTCACTATCTATCTGCCTCTCTATTCTTGAACAATCTCATTTTTCCTTGGTACAAATACATCCATTGGTATCTTCCATTAATTTATTCCAGACACATTCTGTTTCAGTGAAGTAGGTGTTGAAAAATGTATTTAAAAAATATAAAAGGGTAGGAGAAAGAGGGAGAGGGAGGGAAAAGAAAGGAAGGAAGGAGCGTGGGAGCCTGGTATCTCATCTGAAAATGTATAGTTTAGAGCAGAAGTCCAAAAATAATAGATGGCTCATAGGTGACTTTACTTGTGGTCAGTGAGTAAATACATATAAATTTTTTTCTATATTTTCAGTCAAAAATTTTCTGCATAAAAATCCCATCTTATTGACTTTTTGTAAAAATCTGAATATTTTATAACAATTACATGGTGCAGTACATACAGAGACTGACTCTCTCCATGAGGCATGTGCCCTTCACCTAGATGAAACTCCCCAAACTCCCTATTACTCTCACATCCAGCCCGCTCACTCATCCATTTTCCTGAATGAGAATGCAGAGGACTGTGAGTGCAAAAACTTGATCAATTGCAAGGGAAAACATAGCATAGAGACGTGGAAACAATCCAAAATTCCTGATCCCAGAATTCATTTTTCTGGTTCAAACACGAATGTTAATGATCCAGACCAAAACAATAAAAAATCTCAAAACAGCCAATTGTTTGGTCTGTGATGTGCCTGATTTGCCTCATCATCCATCCTTCCTATGGTTTAACATCTGTGAGTTTGTAAACAGGACATGGATTGAATTACACGGACTGTTGTTTTCTTTAAAACGAATGTGCCATAATCCTGATTAAAGCATCATGTGGGAGATTTTATAATAATAATTACATGCAGTTCTCATTAGAGCCAGGAAGAACCTAAATCACATTTAATAATCCAAAGCTTGGAACTAGTTACACTTACTTACACTGGGATTTAAGTATAGAAAGCCCAAAGTTGAGGAAATGAGCATAGCTGCCCTGTAGCCTTAATTAGGTCTCTAACAGCACGTTGGCTTAGATGAGTTGATATTGGAGGCTTATCTGATTGATTGAGCATGTAGCTTGTTATTGCCCATCTCCCATTTCACCTTGTTCTCTTATTGGCTCCCACTTTTATTTATTCTAAATGGCTGTGGCAGTTCTATTATTGAGCTAATAACTCAAGGTAATTAACAGAAACCTCCAAAAGAAAGAGCAGTGCCACTTCTAACATCTGGAGTTTCCCTTCCATGTGGTGATGCTCACCAGGAGAAGCAGGTGGCAAAACCAGGATTTACAATTAGAATATTTATATTGACAAAGAAAACAGTGTCATTGAATGCAAGAAGTGCCAGTTGCACATTCAGCTTGCTCTCTTAGTCCTACAAAACTTCCTCAAATCGCTCTCCCAACCTTCCCTCAAAATGGAGCTGGCAGATCAAGTCCTACTAGGTTTTTGTTTTCTGTTCTTTTGTGGTTTTCTGTTTATAGTGCCATTTACATTTGGAAGCAGTCTGTAACTGACACAGAACAGCCATGGCTACTGGTAATTTCAGTTACATTTAAGTCTACCCCTCCATATGGTAGAATATCAATGGAATTTTTTTTCTCACTTTGACTCTGTATTTATGAATATACAATTTTTTGTTCTTACCCTCTGAAATGTTATGTTCTGTCCTTCCATCTTCCCTAAATTCTCCAAGTTAACAGATTCTATTTGTAAGCTATGCCTCTGTCTTTTTCAAAATCAGAGATTTCAAATCAAAACGGAGGGACACAGCATTGCTGGTTTTCCCTGCCTCCTAAAGATTTTACCATTAAGTGAAGTTCTAATGTTGATGAAAACCATATGTTACTTGATAAAAGGTTTGGTCTCTGTTTTATATGTTACCACATATGATTGTACACTTAAAACCATAAGAGATTGAAAAAAATTTTCTTTATGTTCCATTTTTACTTGGTAATTTCAATTTCACTTATCACCGGAAGATTGCAAGTAAAAATACAGAACAATTTTTAAACAAGATTCTCACTTTGTTTTTCGGAAACAAAAAGTGACTTTCTCACTTTTTTAAGGCATAAGCAGAAAGCAGCAGGTTTTATGCAGAGAAACTGATTCCATTACCATGTACTCTCCCTAGTTCTGAAAATAAACGAGGGTCATTGCAGAATAGATTGTCTCTTTAGGTCTCCTGCTTGACTGTTTGCAGAGAGCCTGTCTAGACAGAAATCTCAAGGACAGCTGAGCTGCATCTATGCAGGGTCAGAGTTACTCTGCGGAACTTGCGGGCCAACCTCATATGACTTCAAGAGACCGTGGAAGGTCACAGATATGAAGAACTACTTTCCCTTTCCTGTGCCCATTCTTGGTACCTCAATTTGCTGAAGAAATACAAGGATATTCCCAAGTCCTATAAGGATAAAGCAAGGAATTAAAACATTGACATCAATGAGGAAGTGTGGAGAGCGGGTGCGGCAGCCGCCCCAAGATGGCGCCCGGAACGCTTGCCAAGTCACATGACTTGCACTTGATTTCCTGTTTTTCTCCCCTGGAGCACCACACCCTTGCTGTGCTTGTGTGCATGTCTGTGATGTCTGAAATGGTGTGACTTTGTAGTGGCCTATTAGGAGCGACGTCGTGGCAGAATCTGATAGGGCGAGGCATCTCTATATATGTGGGTTGAAGAGCTGGGGGAGGGAGAAGAAAAAAAAGAGAGAGAAAGAGAAAAACTTCGGAATGTTAAGGGATCCTGAATAAACTGCTTCAAGAAGAGCTCCGTGTGTCGTTGCCTTCTTCCGCGGGTCGGAGTGGACACCGACAAGGAAGAAAGAGAAGTAGTAAGAAAAGAGGAAGGAAAAGTAGGAAGGGAGATAAGAAAGACAGGAAGGAGGAGAACCATTTTCATTGTACTTCTTGGATTGGGACAAGTCAGTTCCTTGTTGTAAAAGAGGCAGGAGAACAAAGCGTTTATAAAACCGATATAAACATTTTAAAACACTGTTATATAAAGTATATCCATAAATTAGTGAACTTATCATAATTGATTTGCTTCTCTCTAACAAAGATTTCCTATTATAAATTATTACTCTCATCAGAGACAGAACACTAGGGACTCTGAACCTATACCTCATACTGTCATGTAGACAGGATTCTGAACTTTCTCTAAAGACTGTGAGGTAGCAAAGAAAAGAGTTTCCACAGAATGGAACTCTCAGAGAGCAGGAAAGAAAACTCCAGTGCTAAAACATGTTTCTTAACCTTCAGCATTTTGCTAGTATGGGTTCTGTTTATATGGCACCATTTATGGCAAATATCAACCCACTGTTCCTTCACCCAATGACTCAGTTTGTTGAGCAAAATTCCTTCATTCATCAAAGAATAAAGTGAGCATTGAGAGAGAACTTGGAGAAAAACTTCCCTGCTATAGTTGGAGGAGAAAATGGTTAAATTCAAAAGTATTTTTTTCTGTGAGACTCTCCTGTGGGGATTAGATGAGGACTGAAAAGAAAGAACAAAAAAGAAAGCAACTGGAATCGTTTAGCCCTGCCTATGTTGTAGAAGCATCATGTGTTTCATCAGCAGCCTCAAGTGTTTTGTATATAAAGATGGAGTCTAAACCAATGCAAATAGTTAGGGATTTTACTATAACCATTTATTGAAACTTATTCCTCACTCAAATCTGAGCTGTGTTAGTCAAATTTGCACAACTACAACAAAACATCTGACTGAGTTTAACATAATAAAGAGGTGTATTTAGCTCACAGTTTCAGAGGCCAAAAATACAAAGAGAATAACGCAGGCTCCATAATGATCCCATTGCAAATGGCAAAACACTTGGAGTACAGTTATCAGGAAGTAGAGAGGGCAGGGCCACGCTTACTCCTCTTACAACAGTCCTTTCTCAGCAAAATGAGTCTCAAATGATAAATACATTAATTAATTCCTTTTATGACCAAGTCCCCCTATGACCCAAGGTCCCCATTCAGCCCTATCTCCTAAATGTTCAACAGTTACCTTCCAAAACCATCACTCTGTGTACTAAGCCTTCTATCAACTGGACCATTGAGGGACACTCCAACCATTTCCAAATCATAGAACAAGATAAGCTTTTATAAATCAATACTGATTGTGAGTTGGAGATGTCAACTACATATGTAGCACTTCAAAGTTGATGCAGACTTTCAAAAATCATTCCATATGACATTCCCTACCATCCACACAGCACAGCTAACAACCCCCACACTCCTCAGATGGAACCAAAGGCGCACCTCCTCCCCTAAACCCTATGCCCATTTGGAATCACTAAACTGGTAGTTCCAAAACTCAGCACTGCCTCTTTTGCTTATTTTTTGCTTGAGACTCTCTGATTGATTTACAACCATGTCCTCTTCTATGCTGAATTATACATCTTGAGGACACAGGTCACTGACCATTTTCCTTAGAGTCCAGACTCTTTCACATACAGGATAAGAGGACAGCATGTGGAAAAACTAAGGAATAACTGTGGACAGTTCTTTTTCTCTGTGTGGGTCAAGCTGTACTGGAGTACTTACTAGGCTGCATTTGAACTGACACAAGGATTATGGACGTGCCAGCCCTGATGCACTGAGCAGCCATCAACTCACACAAAGGACAAGTAGATGTATCCACAAAGAAGGATCCAATCCATCCATAAGGGAAAGAAACTGTGGAGCAAGATGGAAAAACACAATAAAGAAAAAAAAAAAAAACCTCCTTTTGGAAATAAAACTTCAATATGGGCAAAGTTTCTATAAAGACTCTTGAGTTATGAATAGAAACCGCAAAGACTTGACATTTGCTGTGAACTTTGGAGGAACACCGGACAAAATGGAGTGATTTATTTTTAGAAAATAATAACTGGTGATATAATAGTGTACTTCCAGCAAAACCCAACCAGAAAACTGCATTTTTAAGATCTAAGAATTGTAGCCTGTTATATTTATAATGCTTCAATAATAAAAATGCAATTTCTAATTATTAGTTTTTGTTTTTGTTTGTTGGTTTAAGGAGCAGGTTAAAGTGATGGCACAGAACTGTCACTCAAGCTGAGGCTTCATGTGACTGCAGCTAACATGGAGGGAAACAGGTCAAAGCTATAGCCCCCTGTTTGAGGTGCCAGGAGCACTTGAATTTAGCTTGAGCTAAGTTTTAACACTTGCCATACCACATAGATCTGCCTCATTTATTTATATTTTTTCAGGTGGAAGAAGATAACTGGCAAAACCCTGATCAGTAGAACGTTAGTGTAGAACATCAGTGTGTGTGTATTGACACATATAACTGTATAGTTAGGGGAATTGATTATATATTCACACTTTGAAAGAAGAAAGTCAAGATAGAAAATCAGGACAGCAATACTCAAGGGTGACCTGGAATCTAAAGATGGGAACTGTAAGAATAAAAGAAGGCAGGCAGCATATGGAGGATAGTTATCAAGAAATTGACTTTCAGACATTATGTCTTAAATATTCTTTTTCTTTTTTTCCTCCCCAAAAGGGCATTAGGTTGACTGCTGTTTCAGTCACCGACATAACCTTTCCTTTTCTCTCTGAGGACAGTTACCTTGGGAGAAGCCCAATGCGGCTTTGACTTGTTCATTTGGCATGATTTAGTACCTGAATTAGCTTTTCAGAAATCTTGCCAATATTAGCATTGTATGCAGACGCTTCTCAAATGAGTGGCGCCCTGGGACAACAGTGGAGACGGTGCTATTAAATCACACAGCAGTGTCCTCTGCCATTCTAGGAAAGGCAGGCAAGGGTGCCACAGCTCCTGGATGCTCTAATCTAGATAAACAATGGGTATTTTCACAGGAATTTCTGGGGAGAACTCTCATATTACTGAGGTGCTTTGGGCTGAGTGTGCTAGAGACAGGGCAGAGTTGGGACTCAATGAGGTATATCAGCCTTTTCCCCAGCATGTGCTGGCTACCTGCCTCTGTGGTGAAGGGTTGCTGTGGGTCAAATAGGACAAATGATTGGTAAGACAGTGGGAGCAAGAAAAAGGATAGAATATGCCCAATGAGACAAATGATCACAGAAAAGCAAACAGATGAAGTAGAAAGTCAGTGTTCACAGGTCCCACTGCATGTCCCTTCCAGTTGTGTAACCTTGTATCAGTTACCCTGACTTTTCTGAGCATTAGGCTCACTGCTCTTAAGTAGGAAACCCAGCAGGCTTTGTGGGCATGCTCTGATCGCTTACCCATTTGAGAAACCCCTTCACTTCCCATTCTACCTCCTCCACCTCACCATGTGGGTTGATTTTTTTTTCTTTCATTTCTAAGTTGCTGTGAACTACAGTAACAGCCCTATGTGGCTGTCACTCAGATAGAAAGAAGGTTATTGCTTTTTCAAAACAGGATAGAGTTACAGCAGGGATATAAAATGTTGGCTTCCATCAGGTAATTTCAGATGTCCTGTTGGCTCTTCTGCCCTCTGCAAATGTTCTTTCCCTGCCCACTGGCGTGAAGCTATCTTGTCTCCTTGAGCAAGGTTAGAGAAAAAGCTGAAGTGTAATTTCTGCTAGTTATTGAACACACAAATCATGGTATCTCCCTCAATTGACCAACTAAAAAATGCTGTTGCCTAGCTTGTGACCATAGAGAGGGGCAACAGCAAGATCACCCTAGACCTGGCATGTGTAGCTAATTCGAGTTCTTCTCTAGATATGAAAATTGTGGTTGGCTTGTGACAACAGCTCTTGGATGGCCACCAAGAGTCATAAGAAAGCACAGGAATCACAGGATGGACTGATGCTAAGCAGGCATTTCCAGAGGCCCTGGGATCTGCGTCCTGGTTGGAGCAGCCCTCTGGGGATGCGTTATACACACAGTTGACATCATTGTCTCAGACTCTTGACCTTCTTCTATCTCTGGTGGTGGGATTATCCTGCTTCCCTGGAGTCAAGGCTTGTTTGCTAGAGTGAAGGGCAAGGTGACCTTGCCATACTGATGTTCAGTAAAGGTCAAGTTTTTTGTTTATCTGGTAAATATTGAAACAGGGCTCTCTGAGGAAAAGAGTCCGGAAAACTTCTTTTGTCAATCATATTTTGTTGGTTTAAGTTTCTTCCCAGTAAAAAACATCACTATGACTCCTCTCTCCTTCACTCAGATACAAGCCAATGTCTCCTTGGGCCAACTTGCTGGCTCAGAATTTATGCTCATTTGTCCTTGTATTCTCAAAGCCTGGCCACAGCCCCTACCACAACAGCGTTCAGTGACTGAAGAATTAGTGGTTTGACCATTCTTGTTACTTTTCTCTATCAAGATTTGACCAAATATATTCATATTTCTTTTAGGCTTTCAACATTTCTGTATTCCTGGAGCTCATATTAAACACATTCTATAGAGGAAGGTTCAATTTCCCCTCTCAAGACAGTAGTAAAAATAGTAGAAATTCTTAAAAGAATCACAAAATGTATACACCATGATATAGATATTGTTCTTAGTTTGGGACAAGTTATGAAGTAAATACTAAAATATTTCTATATTTGTCTGACTATAAAAGTAACATAGGTTCAGATTAGAAGTTTATAACTAACAAAAATGTTAGAAAAGGGCTGAGGTTGTGGCTCAGTAGTAAAGCACTTCCTTAGCATGTGTCAGGCACTGGGTTTGATCCTTTGCAGCACATAAAAATAAATGAATAGAGTAAAGGCATTGTGTCCATCTACAACTAAAAATATATTTTAAAAAAGTTAGAAAATATGTAACCCTTCATTATATATATATAATGGATACACATATGAATACACACAAATAAATTTATTTATATAAATATATATAAGTATATATATACACTATGAGTAAATGTACACAAATATATTTACACACACTTAATATTTACATATAAATTGCAAATATATATCACAAGTGGAATGTTTATTGAAGCTTACATCTTCATAATTCAGTATCCTGATTCTTTTCAGTTTTGACTTCCATTGTGATCTTTCCTATGTTTTTAAATGGTCATCAAAAATGCTTTAAAAGCTGGCACAGTGGCATGCACCTGTAGCGCCAATTGCAAAATAAGCTACTGCAGCCTCCTGAGTTCAAGCCAACCTCTTGAACTCATGATTTCAAGGCCAGTCTAGGCAACGTAGTGAGACCTCATCTCGAAAAAAAGTTTTAAAATGCTTAAAATGATTTAAATGTATCTTTAGATTATACTAATGAAAACTCACATTAGTTCAAAGTCTCTGAGGCTGAGAACATTGACTCCTCAGAAGAGCTTTCTGTGGCCTTTGCATCTCCTCTTCTGGGATTCCCCCCTCCTTCCCAGTCTTTACATGACTCCCCACATCCCTGGGCGGAAGGAAAGGTTGCACAGGCCAGCACATGTTCTATTGGGGTTCGGTTCTCATAAATCACAGTGAATGGTCATGAGACAAAGGTCACTACCCCTACTTCCATACTTCCATATCTCATTATTGGGGGACATGAACTAACTTGCCTGAATGACTGAAGGGGAAGGAAGGCACCATGCATTGGTCTTGGTCATGAAATAACTTTCAAAGTGGAAAGAAAGTACAGAGCTCTGAAGCAGCCTTTTAGTTCTTGCTTTAAGCATCTCCATTCCAGGCAGTCCTCTTGTTTAAATATACAGACAGCTATTCATTTTCTGCAAAAATGACCACTTTTAGAAAACAGGTAGAAAAAACAAAGGTCAATCAGGTCTGGAGTCAAATCCTGACTTTTCTGCCTGAAATGCATATTTATTGATATACCATATCTTCCTTTTATCATTGTCATTTTCTTCCAGGTAAAAAGTGTCGATTCCCTGTTTATGCTGGTGTATGGGGAGAATGAATAAATGAACGCATGCGTGACACAGGGCATGGGGTAGATATTTTAATTAACATTTATTCTTCTGTGAGTATGCATATGGATGCATGTGCACATGCACACACACACACACGCACACACATGCACACATCCCAGAGAACCTCACAGCAAGGAGCTATTTGGGATAAGAGCTGATATCCTTTCAGTGTCTGAATTAGAAAACAATTTCTACTTTCTACACTAATTTTTTGTTTAGTCGATTTTTGTTGTGTTGTGTTTATTTTGCTTTGTTCATGGTTTACTTTATCCTTGTTAATTTTCTTCTGCATCTATTCTTGTCATGATTAGGTTACTATATACACCAAACAACTCTCCTTAATGTTTTTTTTTTTTTTTAGATTGCAGACATTACATATGTAAAAATTAACAACTTAAATCAAGCTTCTGCTAGGCTATAAATCAATTCTTTCATTATTTCCTACTATCTAATTTCTTTCACTTTTAAATATGAATGTTGTTTTCCATTAGATGCAATCCATATTCTTGATATTCTCATTCAGTTGCTAGGATGATCCACTGGAGAAGGCATTCTAATTATAGTTTGACTAATCTTACTAAAATTTAGGGAATGACTGACAGTTCCCATGTGCTGAGATCTCCCATAGTAGATGCATTATTTACTGTTACAGTTTTAGTGTGCTCGTGGAAACTATGATTGAGCTTGTATTCCACTAAGACTTCCAAGTTCACTTTGGTCTTGTTCCCTCAGAGGCTCTCTACTTTCTTCATCTTGGATTTGAAATGCATTTTTTTGTGATGGTGGTGGTAGTCTCATACCTTAGGGTTCTGTTGTTGTTGTTATAGTTAACTCCCGAGGCTAACCTTAAAATTTGCTTTTAAGATTCACACATTTAGCTGGGCAAGGTAAAGCATGCCTGTAACTCTAGAGGCTCTTTCTCTTCGGAGACTAAGGCAGAAGAATCTCCAGTTCAAAGCCAGCCTCAGCAAAAGCGAGGTTGCTAAGCAACTCAGCGAGACCCTGTCTCTAAATAAAATACAAAATAGAGCTGGGGATGTGGCTCAGTGGTGGAGTGCCCCTGCGTTTAATCCCTGGTACCCCCCAAAACCAAAATATTCACACATTCTTTTCCATTTTGAGCTCTTGATAGTTTGCTTATTATCAAGAGATTGATAGAACTCATAAATATATGTCAGCAGCAGTAGTTTGAATAAGAACAAAGAACTTGAGAGAAACTTCAATGAATGTCACACTTACTGCTATCCACCTCAGTCCTCACTAGAGCCCAGCCCTGATCCTGGGTTTTCACTCACATGAGTCTGTCCATGTTCACTCTCTTAACTTTCAACAGATATGGGACTACACACACTGCAAGATTGGTTTTATCTAGGAAAATGTATGAAAGTTTTCTTTTTTTCCCCCTTCTTTTTAAAAAAATCACAAAGCAATAAAGTTAAAACTTTGCTTAGTGTGCTTGCATTATCGTCAGATGTTGCATTCTACAATACTGGGAGCTATCAACATTCAAGACGAAGATGTTTCCTTTAATTACATGAAATGTCAGTCTGCAAGCTGCATAGAGTGGAAGGAGAGGTGGTTATTCCAATTCACTCAAAGACAAATGCATTTCCCACTTCTAGCTATTAAAATCCAAACCCCGTGGCTTTAGCAGAATTAATAGGATTTCTATGCATTCCTGATAGGTTTGACTTTTAGATTTCAATAGTTGGCCCCACGCCTGTGCTTGATGCTGCTCATCTGCTTATTTCTGTTCCCTGAAGACAAGGCTATTTCAGAATATACATTTCGTATTTCCATCAAAACTAGGGAGGGCTTCTTTAAAAAACAAAACTATGGTCATTTTCTTTCTTTTTCTTGTGATTTGGTGATTCCACAGTGAATGTAAAAGATGAAAAGACATGATTTGAGAAGCATTAAGACTGTAAATACAAAGAGAAAGATAGTGTTTGGCTTCTGGTGTCTTATCCAACAATTAATTTCATGAAAGAGTATTCTGGTTGCTTACAAACAATGCATGAAAATGCACAATGGTCTTTGACAGGACTTCAAAGAGACTGCAGGGCTGATATGATTTCCATCACAGAAAATCAATTTCCTGTAAATGGTGAAGAAGCAAAGATTTTAGGCCAACATCAGATATGATTCTCGAGAGTCTATTTTCTGCTTGTTTTCTGGAAGCGCTTGATGGAAATTTGAAATAGATATTTTGCCCCATCATTTAATTTCTCTTTTTCTATCATCATCAGTGATATAAAACTTTCTATTGTATGTATATTTTTAGACCTCAGTTTGTTCTAACAATGCCTTTGATTCAGTAAATAAAGAAATAAATAAATGTTGGTTGCTTCCAGTTTGCAATCTGAATGTAAATACTAGTGAGAGACGAAAATAAAGATTAGTAATAAGTCTCAGTTACCCTCTTGCAACCCTCTGGTTGACAAGGACCAAAGCCTAAATCTACACAAATTGAAAATAAAATGAGAAGTTTAGAAATATTTAGATAAGGTTAAAATTACATACAAGTTCAAGATAGGTTTTATTATTACTCATTATAACTAACTCCAACAATTGATAGAAATCACTTAAAGAATTATAATACTGTTTGGAAATGTGTTATGTGAAAACTTAGAGTTAGAAAATATTATTATTTTCTCAGTTCTGGATATCAGGAAATGAGAATTGCCCCCTGATAATTCAAGCTCCGCTCTGTAAGTTATAGGAAGTGCCCTCCCTTGCCAGCTCATTTCCTCTTATTGTTCACTTTGAATGGGCCCCTCAGCTACATTTTTGTACTTCTCTCTCCATATGCATTGAGCCCCTTAAAACTCTACAGCTTCTACGGCAGAAGAGCTGGGTCACAGATGCCCGTGGGCACCATGATTTCTCCTTCTGTAAGAGAATATGGAAGGAATGTTTAGTGAAGCCAGCAATTTTCATCTGATACATTAACAGATAACTGATATTATCATCCTATTTTTAATGCAATTTTATATTTAAATTAATTTAAATATTAATTTTATATTTTTATTATACTTAATATTATATATTTTATAAAACCCTGGATATTTCTTTGGATAGCCACACCAAAGAGGTAGCACTGGTTTGTGGTTCAATTGATAATTACAGAAAAAATTAAGGTAAGATGAATGGTTCTATTATGTTTGTGAATCCAAATTATATTGTATAGGAATTCTTTCCCTTTTACATATTCAAGCTGGGGAAACACAAGATTCAATCTGGTGTGTTAGTTATCATGAAGATATTCTAGGAATATGTATTACCCATATGAAAATCACATTCAAATTTCCCTGATTTTCTTTTCACTTTTTTCATCCTTTCTTTCCAGCTAGTGAGCTATCTATCCTCCAATATATTTTCATTCTATATCTTATAAAGCTCTTGATTAGCAAATGAGTCGGATGAGAAAAGTTTTCCAGTGAATTACATGAGAATACCCTTGGACTATGGGACATAGGTTTCCTTGCAGTCTGGGTTCTGATCGGCTCTCTATGATAGTTCATAGGTGAGTCAGTCACTTCCTTTTACATGCTTATTCCTTCCTTATCTAGCAAAGGAAAATATGATGTCTCCCGTCTGCATCACGGGCTTTTGGTGAATAAGATTATCAGTGCAGTCTTAGAAAAGATATCTCAAGTTGTATATATATATTTTTCCACCTATATGATGGTATTGTTTATACTATGGAATAGGATACGGTATTAGTTATGTGGCAGGGTTGACTTAACAAATAAAGCAGAATTCTCTCTACTTCACCTTCAGTCTTGATTTAACCAGTAGCCATTCCTGGCTTTAAGATGTTTTGACTTTCAGCGTTATCAATGAGATAGAAGGGCATGTCATGAGTCTAAAATATTTTAGAAAGGAAGTCATTCAAACAGGTAAGCATAGTTTGGACTTGACTCATATAGGCTCAATGATTGACAACTAAGGAGAAGTAGATTCAACATTAAACCTTTTCAGATATGATTCCTTCTCAAAAGAATCAGACTTGGAAGCAAACTTTTAGTACTTTAATCTAATCCTTCCACTGTGACAGAAAATTAGAAGCATGTGTGTTTCTTATTTGTCCTTTATGGTGATATTATTTACCAAAACTGGAAATATCACCCTCATATTGTCTTCAAAAAATATGGAAGATAATTGTCCCATAGACAATTGTGTAACTCCTCCTTAAATGCACCTGGACCTCCATTATGTCCAGAAAACTTAAAATTTATATCAGTCAAGTCAAGAATGTGTTTAACACTAAAAACACATTGGCTTTGTTTCAGAAGAAAGTATCTCTAGAAGAGAGTCCTGTGGAGTTCCCAGCGAGAGGAGGAAGCTCAACTTAGAATAGGTGGGGGTCCTTGACATCTGAGAAAAGAATTCCAGCAAGGCTCAGTAGAGGCACAGAGATTGATTTAGGAAAGCAAGAAGTACACATTCAAGGAAGGGTATAGGGCATATTAAGAGTGAGAGACAGGTTTTGGAGGTTCCCAGATGTTATTTAAAGAAACTTGGATGGGTTTAGGGAGGTATGTGTGGATGACATCAGTTTGGTGATCTCCAGACAATTTATGGTTGTCTGGTCATTCTCAGGATCCTTAGCTAATATGGTCTCCATTATTTGATCAATACATAATGCTGGTAAGTCTCCTAAATTATGGCTTTCTCAAAATAAATTATGGCTTTCTCTTTGTTTAATCTAATGAACACTGCACTAGATAATTACCATAAGTGTGAATTTACACCAACTTTAAGACTTATATATTTCCCAGAAATTTGAGAGTGACAGGCCTAGGGGAAAGACTGGCTTGGGTATGGCAGCCCTGGAAAAGCATGTGGAACTTTAAGTTAAAATTACATTTTCTTTAGTAATTTCTTTCCTTTAGGTCTCTTTTCTACCTGTTTCTATTTCTTCTATTCTACTTCAGCTTCACCATATTTTCTCCTTTCAATCATAAATTTTCTTCTATTTTATTTTATAATAGTGATGTTATTTCACTTTTACACATACAAGCTTTTGTGCTTAAATTTTGTGCCCTCTGTACCATAGAATCTCTGTATACAGATAATCATACATTGGGGCTGGGGATATAGCTCAGTTGGTAGAGTGCTTATCTTACATGCACAAGGCCCTGGGTTCAATCCCCAGCACCACACACACACACACACACACACACACACACACAAATAGATAATCCTACATTGATGTATGATTTTTGTTCTTCTTTTTCATAAGTAGCAAACAAATCCCCCATCATGGAAGATCTTCTGCATTTTGTTGGTTCAGTCTACAGTTTGTACTAATCTTTCAATATTTCGTGATGACTTCTCTTTTATCAGAAAGTCCATCTGACACATAAGGATTATTTCTTCTTCTCTATGGCCAATGCTTCCTGTATCCCTACCACTGGGCACAGTAGCATTTAGTATACATTCCATTAAGAAATAGGTTAGCAATTTTATGAATGAATGAAATGCATGTTTAGAAGCAAAGTGTTGTTTCCAAAATTCCCTTCCTCTGACCTATGTTATAATGTCAGCTACAAATAGACACATTTTCTGCTAATTATTTTATGGGAACCTTGAAGACCTTAATGGTTCTCTTTTTTAATTATTTTTGAAAGTAGGAAAAATGTCTTTTTTGAAATATATTCATGTCTCACAAAAAAAGAAATGTGCATTTAGTGTGTTGTGATCCAATAGACTGAGCTAATGCTGAATTTATGTCATTGTGGATGTGCTTGGTTGAATACTCCTTTCAGAAAGCATCATCCATGGTATTAATCAATCCACTCAAATAGTAAACCACAGTTAATCCTTTCTCATGTGGTGAATGGGTGAAAACACAGTTAATGTTTCTCATTGCCACCTTCAAATGTCCCTAATGTTTGTCTTAGAAAAGATAATAATGAGATTGACCTAATTTATTCAGACTTTCATTCAAAATCTATTTTTTTTAGCATAATGTACAAGGAAACTCACAAAGACTGGGGGCACAAAGGAATAAAAAATAACATATGCCCAAGGTGTACATATTTAGGTAGAGGCAGATTAACAGATAATCAGAAGGGATTACATTATTGAGTCTCAGAGAGATAGATGCCCAGGTTCTATGACAAAGAGAAGAAGGGAAAACCATGAGACCAGGACATGTGGAGGACATTGGAGGAAGTCATACATTGGCTAAAGGGTAAGGAGTATGGTAGGGCACTGGGCATACTCCTGAGGAGCAGAGAACAGCAGGTGTAAAGACATAGTTATCAGAATGGCAGAGTTGTGTTTGGGGGACTAAAGCATTGGCTGAATGATAGGAACATTGAATTTCCATATCTGAGAGAAGGGTGAGGATAAATCTAGAAATGCATGAAGGAATAACTTCAAAACAGACCATATATACCTTCCCAGTTTTGTGGAGAGAGAAGTTTTAAATAGATGAGTGGTATGATTAGATTAGCATTTGGAAGCAGCTTTCTTGGTATAAGGTTGGCAGATAAAGCATGGCTAAATTTTAGATAAACAATGATGCTTTTTAAAAGTATAAGCATGCTCTAAATCTTGCATGGGGTTTGTGTGTGTGTGTGTGTGTGTGTGTATATCCTGAAATTCAGTTTTAACTGGACCTCCTGCATTTTTCTGTGTTAAATCTTGTGAGCCTACTCTAGTGGCAGCATGGAAAATTAATTGAAGAAAGGACAAGACAAAAAGACAAATTTTGGAGGAGCAAGTTGTTAAAACCTGGACTCATTCTCTAAGTCACAGTGGCAGTGCTAGAGTTCAGGATGTGAACCTCTTTGTTGCCGTGCCTGAGACACAGAGAGGCACCGCCTGGAGAGAAAGGCGGTCTTTATATCTTACTCAGAAATTAGTGGATATTTTGAAGTCCCGAGTGGGGACTTAGTGGATTTAGAGTCCCGAGTCTTCCTGGAGCCGTCAGAGCTATGATGGAGACGTATGTTAAAGTGAGGAGAACACACCTGCTCTGCAAACTTTGGAGTAAAACAGTCACTTTTGTAATAAAACCTACGATACAAAGACCCAAAGATTTTCTCTTGGGTCTCAAGGAAAAGTTCTCAAACGTGCACTCTAGTGGTGTTTCTGTTGTCATTTGAATGTTTCAATTTCCTCTCGTGCTTTTGACCCTTTATTGCATTGCAATGACTTAGCAGTCAGTGGACAGTTGTTATAAACTTGCAGTGACCCATGAAGGAATCTACATATATAAAAATATTCTGCCTTAAGTTCCCATATAAAATACTACTTGCTCTTTAAATCCCATTATAAACCCCACATTTCCTACCAAAATATTTGCTCTCCACATTTTACTCTCCTTGCCACTTAGGATGAATGTCAATACACTTCAGTCCAGTACAAGGTCACTCTCTGAGACCAGGTTTGGTTTTATCATGTGCATTCATATTGCACTTACTGAACTGAAGTCTGTCAAAGAGCAAGGATAAATTCCTTTAGATTTCAAAGAAACTTGCATGGTATCTTAGTGAGTATGGAGCATGTACATGACTCCTAATAAATACTTGATTACCTTAGTGACAGAGCTGGAAATTGAAAAAAAAAAAAATGAATGTAGTATCACGGTATGATGCCTTCTAGTCTTTTTGAGTTATCCTTACAGCCCTTTTTATTTCATTCCTTTAAGAAACACATGAAGGTCTTTTTCTCAAAACAGTATGCCCAAAAACTGTAGGAATGATACTATCTAGAGGATGCTTTACTCATGCCCCATATTTCACTCAGGATTGAACATAAATTACACTGAAAAGATGGTGTTGCACCAACCAGTGATGGAGAGAGACCTTTGCCCTTGACACAGGCTTACCCTTCCAGATGCTCTACTCCAGTCCTTGCATGTCTTTGTCTGACTCAGAGTTGTGTCAGTTTGTGAGCTCAGCCACTGCCCAGGTTCTGTGCAATGCTGAGAAGGTATCTATAGGACATCTCTGCAGGTCAAAGAGTTTAATATACCAATTGCTTTATCTGTCCCTTATTAATGGGTAGTTGATTTATATTTATGAATATATTCAAATATTCATTTTACTTGGTAGCATAAGGCATATGTATATATTCTTGTAGGCAAAATATGTGCAAAGTACATTTATTATGTACTAGATATATGTCATTCTCATGCTAGCCATGCCAACATGATATCTGAGTCCCCTGGAGGACTTGTTAAAACACAGTTTGCTGGGCCTCAGCTTTTCTAATCTGGAAGATTCTGGATGTGCTTGAGAATTTTCAAGTTTAACAAATTCCCAGGTGATGCTGACTGTGCTAATACAGAACCAAATTCTGAGTCCTGTTGATGGAGAAAATATGTTTTAATATTTTTCTGTTCATGTGTTATGCGTACCCTAATTGACATCACATGAATCTATTCTGTAGTTGTTTATTATACTTAGAGACACATTAATGTAAACATACTTATCTGTAAATCTACCCATACATATATAAAAATATACAATGAGATGTCTATTCATATATGAATAAGTAAATGTAAGTAAATGCTTATCAAAAGTTATAAATCAAAATATATAATTGTATGTATACACACAGAGAGACAAGCAGGCATACATATGGAAATATAGTTTCAAGTCTATTTCTTTGTGAATTTTATGTGGTATTTGCATATGCATATAAAATTAATGTGTTTTTTCCTTTTATACCAAGGTTTTTATTAAGTTCACATCAAATTCTATATTTTATGTTAAGCTCATCATCAAAAGCAGTTCTTAAGTGTTCCAACCTGAGAACAGACATGTCTTCATGCGAGATCTATTAAATTTTACTAATAGGATGATCTGTTTTCAATTTCCCTAGAGAATCTGAGATATTTGCCATATTTCACATATGAAAGTGACAAAGTAAATAAGGTCCATGTTCTTTCAGCCCACGAGGGTCCTCCTGTCAAATCAAATTTTTAATTATTTCACTTCTTTTCCTTCCTCTTTAAGAGACAGATAGTGCAATTCTTCTGGCATTTAACTGGCAAAATTAATGAAAACACAGAATAAACACAATGTGTGGCATGCTCCCAGGTCACATCCCTTTCTTCTGCTAGAAGTGTCTGTTTTCTTCAAAGGCAAACTGTGTCTTTGGAGGAAGAAGAAATATAAGCCAAGAGTGTAGGACCTGACACAGGTCAAAACCTCTGATGAAAGCTGTGGATCCTCAGGCTTCACTCCAAGGAGGTTCCTACTTCAGAAACTCAGCAGACTGTACCTGGAAAGGTTGCTGCCAATAGCTCACTGACTGTACACCATATCCCAAGTTTATTTTATTCTTAATAAATGCATAATCAAAGTACAGCCTTTCCTTCTGTGGGGCAAAAGTAACAGCAAAATAAATGAAAGCACCAGTTTATTCAGATTTCTCTTCCCTCCAGCACTATCCTACCCTACTCAAAATTCTTCAAGCACAATGAGAGAGAAGAATGCCCTGATGAAGAAAAGGAAACAATAAGAGAAGGCAATGCCTTGTTAGCCACTGTGCTTCACAGATGTGACCACACTCTCTTTATGCCTCATGCCACCCTATTGCCATACATTCCATCCTTAATGGATAGCTGTATTAGCTGGAGGACAGAGTGTTTGAATCACATGCTCAAGGACTCTCAGCTAAAAGCGGAAGAGCCAGAACTGGAGCTAAGATCTGATTCCAAACCTCAGATCCAAAACTTAGATCTTTTCTTAAATGATCATTAAAAGAAAGGCCAAATAATAAAACGAAATTCATCAAAATACATTGCCTCAATAAGAATGAGAAGAAGAATAGAAGGGAGTTACTGGGCTTACTGCATTTTGAAGCATAAGAATAAACTTGGGATACCGAGGTACATATAGAGAGTTGTTGACAGCAGCATTCATTCCCCAGATGCACAGTGCTGAGTTGCCCAAGTAAGAATCTCCGTGAGTGAAGTCCGAGGTTCATGCACATTTAGTCCATAGCTTTCATCAGAATCTTTAACCTGGGGTAAGGTCACAGCCATCCCTCTGTGAATTAATTGCCAATTGGAGTTGGCCCTATTTCAAATTGGACTTCCCTTTCCAGTCTTCTAAGGACTATTTATATTTTTTAACAGGAAGTAGGATTTTGTTTCAAACTCTGAAATAAGATCAGTGGAAAGTGACTTAGTACTTAAATGTATAAATAAACAATAGCATATCATCTTCAGAGATGATGGTTTATTAGAGAGGTGGAGAAGGTCACTGAAAATTTATGGAGTGGGGATGAGCACAGAAATAAGAGAACTGGATGCTGGCAGGAAATTGCACTAATTTTCTGGCATTTGGTCTTTTGAACAGACTTTACACAGAAGAAAAGTGAGAGGTGGCTTTTGGGGTTGAGAGGCACTGTATGCAGAATCCTTCCTAGAAAACTATCTTTCCCAGTATATTAATATTTTTCACATGGGCAGAAAGGATGTTAGTGCTTTAGTACAGAAGATGAGAGATCCTGAAGTTAGAAACAAAAATTTAAGTTTAAGGGTTTTATAAGTGAGCTACAAAAGTGTTTGCCAAGCCTGGCTATTTGCAAGGAAGCTTAGGTGAGATTGGAAATCAAGTTCTATAACAATACCTAGAGTGTTTCTTAAAATGAGGCCAGTTAATAGAATGATCCATTCATAAAATAAAGAAAAATGAGAAATCAAGGAAGAGAGAATGAAAGAAAGAGAGAGTTGTTTCAACACTAATCAGAAATAAGAATGACAGCTACCATTCTCTCATGCTTCAGGGCTTCTGCCATCATGAAGAATGAGATCAATTATCACCTCAGGGATTTTACATGTGGATAATTTAACATGAGTCTCTATGAATGAACTCAAGACCATGTATAATGGGGTATTAGTACTTTGAAGATTAGGCCATTTATAAGTTCTTCAATGTTTTCTTATACCCAAAAGTCAAAGGGAAATTAACTACAACAATTAGGAAATGTATACTACTAGTCAGTTGTATCATCTAGATAATTTGAAGTAATAATTTTGAATTTTAATTCTTCCTTTTCAGGCAGTAAATATTTGTGAAGCATCAGTGTCAGGCATTCTTTTAGATGTTGAAGATATAATGAGAAACTAAACAAAAATTCTCAAACTTACGGACTTTACATTCTAAAGAAAGAAAAAAGAAAACTCTTCATAAAGTCTATTAATAAAGTCTATTCATAGGCCTTGATAGCCAGAGTAACCAAAGAAGCCAATACTGACTTTGTGGGGACAGGAGAATGGTGTAGCTTTGTATGGTCCTCATGTACCTGCTCTGAAATTCACCAGTCTCTTCAACCTGGACAAGTCACTGAGCCACACCAGACTGAACTTGAACAACTCTCAATCTTGGGGTTATCCTATTTACCTGAAAATTGTTGAACATTTTACA
Source organism: Geosciurus inauris (assembly GCA_004024805.1). Lineage (NCBI taxonomy): Eukaryota > Metazoa > Chordata > Mammalia > Rodentia > Sciuridae > Geosciurus > Geosciurus inauris. Next base: position 96,096 of record PVHX01004367.1, read on the forward strand.
GAAGATAATATAAATGAGATGCTGTGAATGTAAATAACAATGAGGAGAGCCATGGATATTCTTCATTATCATAACTTTATCAAGATAATTAACTCAAAAATTATCAAGGAGAAAAATACTTTTTAGGTTGGGAGATTTTTGTTTTGTCTTGTTTTTTTAAGTAGACTGGATAGATTTCTATATTTTAGAATTGGTAGGGCTTGTCACTAGATTTGTAATAAATTCCTGAACACTTTGCAGGGTCTCAAAATTGCTATTCTAAATATGTAAGTGTAAGTTAAGACATGTCTGTAAAGGACACAGAGATGAAAATATAGCTTGCTGAGCCTCTCTCCCCACTTGCAATCGGAAAGAGTAATATAGAGGAGAACCTACATATCTGGTTTTTCATTTTCTTCTTCGTTCTTGCTTTAAACAAGGCTTTTAACCCCACTGAGTTTTTATCATCTGGAAAATTGGAAAAAAAAATGTCTACCTTGCCAACTATTTGTGGAGCCTGAGAATTCAGGCATTTCTCCAAAGAGTAAAGATACAGAACTTTCATGCTTGAATTAAAAATTAACAGCTTTTGTCTGTTTTGCTAGACCACTTTTCTTAAGTATTCTTAAGGGTGAGCTTTTTCTCTCTTTGTTCCATAATGCATATGTTATTTAAAGAATTTATTGCTTTAGTGGTCTGAATAGGAATATGATATGAGCCACTATTAGCCTAACAATTGGTAGCAATTATTTTTATAAGCAAGCTTTAAGGGTAGTTAGAGAAGTCTACTAGCAAGTAATTGTTTTCTAAGTTAAACACAATAAGGGGTAGTAACCAACATTCAAAGCTCTATTAGGGAGTAGGATAAGCAGTTTTCAGTAACATAGTTTTCCCACATGTGACCTGAGGACTCAATTGATCAATTTTTTATCACACTGGCCCTGCAGGACAATAACTGAATCAAGAACCCTCTCTTAAAATTAAAAATATCCTAACCTTGCAAATAATTACTTCCTGGGTTATCAGTTAATAAAAAATATATGTGATGAGGATAAAAAATCTCAATCAATGTATTCATGCTCCTAGAAAAGAGACGTGAGTGGAAATTTCTCACAAAACACCCACTTCTTTGAAGCTGCCTGTTTGTTATTAAAGCAAGAATAAGCAAGTTATAATAAATGTCTGCATTATTAATAGAGTCATATGATATCTATTAAGTAACATTGTCACTAAAAACATGCTATATGAATATATATCATGTACACATACAGATGTGAACCCCATGTCTGTGGGCATTTTGTTCTGAGTCTTTTCTCCAACTGTTTCAATTTAGATAAAGTACTGACTGTTGTTCCCACTGACATGGACTTTTCACTACTTATTTTCTTGGGGGATCCTACTTTTCACCCTGTGAAAGTAGACTTCTTTTCATTGAATTATGATACTAGACTTTTGTGGCATATTTTGTTGTATATTCAAAAGTTTAAATATATTGTAATACTTTTTATAGATTGCGTTTTATTTCTATGGGTGTCTTCAAGTGCATTCAAGAACAAATTCGAAAATGCACTTATGTTTTCTGACTAAGGCCTCAAAAAGACTTGGAGTAATTACTTTATTCTATCCTTTCCCAGGTCAACAAATATGTACTACACATATGGTTCATGGTTGTGCTCATACACTTTTTGCTCCATGTGGGGAAGATGTCAAGGGAAAGGGACTCTACTAACTGCTGTATATTTTAACATTAGCCTACTCTTTCAGGTTATTGAACTTTCATGTGCCCACATTGCATCTTCAAGAAGTCTTATTTGTTTGATATTTTTGTGAAACAAACTTTCTAAACTTGCTTCTAGCCCTTGAAATCTTTAAAAATCTTTGAATTTGTGATCCATTGCAAGTCAGTTATATTAGAGTCAGCCAGTGTATTAAGAACTGTTGTGGCTTGGGAGGCTGAGACAGGAGGACCGTGAGTTCAAGGCGAGCCTCAGAAAAAGGTGCTAAACAATTCAGTGAAACCTGTCTCTAAATAAAATACAAAATAGGGCTGGGAATGTGGTTCAAGGTGCAAGTGACCCTGAATTCAATCCCTGGTACCCCCCACCCCATGGAACTATTAAGCCAGGAGTGGTGGTACATGCTTGTACTGACTCCCAGCAACTCTGGCAGCTGAGGAAGTAGGATTGCAAGTTCAAGGCCAGCCTCAACAACTTAGTGAGGCCCTCAGCAATTTAGCAAGGTCCTGTCTCAAAATTCAAAAAAAATAAAATAAAATAAAGCTGAAAATCTGTAATTTTTGTTTGAGCTGTGATTATATGAATGGAGATAATTTAAGATGGAAAAATCATGGGATTGTTGACATAAGATACAAATGCCTTAAATGCCCTAAAAGATTTTTGTTTGTTTGTTTGGTTTTGATACTGGAGATTGAACTCAGGGATGTGTCCCAGTTATTAAGCACCCCTGAGTTCAATCTCCAGTACCAAAAACAAATAAAAAATTAAGACATTTAAGATATTTTTATCTCATGTCATCAGTCCCAATATAAGATCTTCCTTTCTTAAATTATATCCATTCCTATAATCACAGCCCAAGTAAAAATTATAGGGTCTCAGTTTAGCCTCATCCTCCATGATTTATGACCATACAATGATCATTAAATCAAATTATTATGTGACTCTTCTTTTATTTGGGATAATTGAGCTCATCCAAAATCAATCTTTTAAATTCAGTCTCTTTTCCAATTAAAAATGCAAAGACCACATATTTATAGGAAAGAGTCTTAACTATTATTTAGCACTAGTGCTCCATTTTATCACTAGACAAACATGAAAAAAAGGAGGCCAGCCTGCTGAAGTCACATGGCTTATCTGCAACATGAGGCAAAGACTTAGCTCCCCCCTTTCTAGCTCGGTATCACCATACAATTTTGATATTTCATTTATTTTTTCAAATGCATTCCTATCATTATTGTTTTTCTTTCCTTAAAAAGATGTGAAATCCTCCAGAGGAAGGTTACAATAGTGTGTTTTTTCCAAAAACCATATTTCTTTAGCAAATGCGAATATTGATTGAAATAGATGTCTTGGGAGAATCTATTCAGCAAGTTAGTAATGGGCCAGTATAACTATTAAGACAAATGATAATTTTGTTCAGTCTGAAGGATGAACTTTTCCTTTGGTATGAAATAATTTTAAATTATTAAATTATTTTAAATTAATAAATAATTTTGGATGCTTTTCCTTTGGTATGAAATAATTTTACAATATTACAATATGGACATCAGTCATTATCAGGAAGGTAGAGTGTCTGGTCTAAGTGAAATCTAGGTAATTTGAGACAGTGTTCTTAGCATTAACTACTACTCTGAAAAGCAATTGTTGTATACCTAAAAAATATTTTCAAGTAAAAATAATAACAAACAGATTTCATGGCTTATTGGAAGGGTATTTAACAGACTTACTGAGGCAAAGAACTTGTTTTTTCATCTTCAATTTCATCTTATAATGAATATTTAGAATTTTTCTCCTGAAAGAAAATAAACAAGAGCTAATTAGTACTTATAAGTTAATAGCACTAGGTAACATCTTTTATTCAGAATAAAATTTTTGATGGATACAGATGCATAATATAAAGTCATGCTTATGGGGCTGGGGCTGTAGCGCAGTGGTAGAGCGCTTGCCTAGCATGTGTGTGGCACTGGGTTCGATCCTCAGCACCACGTATAAATAATAAATGAATAAAATAAAGATCCATCAATATCTAAAAATAATATTTAAAAAAAAATAAAAAATAAAAAAATAAAGTCATGCTTATTTATTTTTTATCTTTTGTCATGCTGGGGATGGAACCCAGCATGGTAGGCAAGCTCTCTCCCACTGAGCTACATTCCCAATTCCATGTGTATTGGTAAATCAATATGTTTTTATAAAGTCAAATCTAGAAGCAGAACTTGTTCTATCTCAAAACCTTCTAACATCTGCATGTTTCCAAGGAATAATTGTAAGCATCTATGAATAAAATAAACTCAACCTCCACTTTTGAAGCATTGTTGATATTTAACAAGAGACTTTATTTCTAGTTATGAATGGCTTTATCTTGCTTGCCTTACTGTATTGGAACAGGAGTGACTCTGGTTTAAAACTGAAATGAGTGATTTTGAAATAGGCAGAAGAAACGTAGCATTTTTATGGCCAGACAGTGAAATTTCCCAATTGGAGTCAAAACGTAAACTTTATATAAGTAACAGAAGGGAAAATAAAAGAAGAAACAAAGACTTTGCCAGTTTGCATAGCTTCTTTGGATGTCTTGATATTTGAGAAATATTTTTCAAAGTCCCTTCAGACGATGTTACTAAGAAAAGAGAAGGCTGAACTTATCTTAGGGTGCTTTAAGAGATAGAACATGCAAGGTATTGTGATAACGTTTCCTGAAGGAACCTAAAAGGGGAACTAGATAGAGAGCAACAGAAGGTAGACACAACGTTCTTACATTCATTCAACAGTGAGGCACCAGCTGCTCTGGATACACAAAATCTGCAAATGGAGAACCAGGTGCAGATACTACAGATTCAGCCCATGTGAATTTATAGTAAAATGGGGAAAGACAAAAGAAATGTCCTAATAGGTCAGGCAATAGGGCCAAATGACATAGACAACCATAGAATAACAGAGGACCACAGAAGAAATACACCTGAAGCAGACTGACCCATCACACTGCTGTGGACTTGAGGGAGTGAAATGGAAGCACCATTCAGCAAGTACAGAGCATGGTTTTAACCTCCCCATCCCAGTGGGCTGGTCTCCAGTTACTTGAACTTGTGACCTCTCCCTGCTACTGCCTTCCCTTTTGGGGAGAGTGGTTCTTAAGAGGCTGTGGTCTTTGTGTGTCTTCAGTTTTGGATGTTCCTATGACCAGGTAGATGACCTGGTGACAGGGAGCCTATGGGATTCTTTTATTCCCATGAAAAGTAACTGTAGTGCTAAGGTGTTAGGAAGGACACATTTTGTTGTCCTTGCAGGTTCATGCTCTGCCTCTGGGAGCCTAGACTTCATAAGTGGCCTTTTTTTCTCTGTTATTGCCACCCACTGGAGGCCTGAGGAGAAGAATCTAGGACTGGAGGATGTGAGGTCAGAATGTTTGCTGCATTCCTGTCCTCTGCTAATGCAGTTGGTTGCTTCTCCTTAGAAAATAAGGCAGCTCCTGCTTGACTTTCCCCCTAACTCCCCCCTCTAGTTTTTGTTCACAGTCCTGGCTCCTTACCTGTCCCTGCATGGCAGTGAACCATGCTGAGTGCTGTCCACTGTGGCTGGCCCAGGGCAGGCTTCCCTCCACCCTGTCTATACCCCAGGGATTGTCCCTATGTTCTATTCTCTTCCTTGTGTTTGGGAGTGCCAACTTCTGCCTACTGGACCCCAAACTGACATTATATCTATTAGATATTTCAGATTCAAGATGTCAAAACTGAACTCCATGACATGCTTTACCTGAAAGCTTTTACATTCTCTCAGTTGTGGCAATTCCATCCAGCCAGTTGTCAAACCCAAAACCTCAGGGCCTTCCCTGACCACCCTCTTTCTCTTATCAACCACACATCATCTGTAAGGAAATTGCACTGGCTCTACCTTTAAAACCCATCCAGAATCTTGTCTCTTCTCCTCAGAAACTTGGCTGCCTCTCAGGCTCAAGCTATCATTATTCCTTGCTCAGATTAGTTTTCAATGGTACTTTAAAAGTTTCCCTAGTCTCCAATGCCCAATTCTCAATATAGAAGTTGTATAACTGAATTAAAAATATAAAATAGATCATATTTCTCAAAAACCCCAACCACTGAACCCCATCTCAAAATTCTAGGCCTTTTAAATGGCCAATAAGACTCAATGATCCAACCTGGGAGCCCTCAGAATTCATGTTCCCACTGCTGTGTCCCCTACTCTCACGTCCTTTCAGCTATAGTATGCTGAACTGTTGTCCAGCAGTCCCCATGCCTGAGTCTCCTTGTTTTAGATGGCGTTTGGGCTACCATCCTTACCTTTATGTCAGCTACTATGATCATAAGAAGTCCTACACTGACTGCCCTACTGAGTGTTCTACCTTATTTCTGGTTTCTATCAACTGCTTTGTCTTTCTCTATTTTTATTTTGATTCTTAGCATTTATCATTTTCTAGTATGCATGACATATTTGTTCTCTCAGGCTGCCATAACAAACTACCAAAAATTGGATGGCTTATAACAATATTATATAATATATATATAAATAAATTATATACATATAGTTATATGTATATAATTATATATAATGAAAGATTAACATGACATGAAATTTTACTTAGAATGGGGGAAAATGTCCCTGAAGCTCTAGTTTGACAGCCTTGGTGTTGAAAAGCAAATACTTTCTTATGATTAGCATCATATATATAATATTTATTTGCATTTCTGGAGGCTAGACATTTGAAATAAAGTTGGTAGGCCTATGCTGTCCTTTAAAGTGCTAGGGAAGGATCCCTCTTTATCTTTTCCAGTTTCTAGTAGTTCCAGCCGTTCCCTGGCTTGGGGATGTATAACTTCAATTTCTACCTCTGGCCTCACTTGAACAATCTTCCTTCTGTGTCCGTGTCAGTGTAGGTCATGACAGGATGTTCTCCATGTGTCTGTGTCCAAATTTTCCTCTTCCCATAAGGATACCAGTTGTATTAGACAAAGGCCCATCCTCCCTAAATGACTTCACCATATCTAGAATAAATCTACAAAGACCCTATTTAAAAATATGGTTCCATTCAAAGATATCTAGGTTCAGACTTCAAATTACAACCTATCTTTTCTTTGAAGGGGACACAACTCAACCTATAATGTGGTTGACTTCCTTATTATGAGCCCTGCTTATTATCTGCCTACATTGGTTAAGAGGATTTTTGAAGGAAGCAATCTTTGTCTCTTTTAGATGCATCTCAAATATCCAAAGCTTATACTAAAAGAGTGGCTGTTTAATAAATATCTTTTGAATGGAAAGAAAGTCTGTTTTAAGGATTAACATGACATGAAATTTTACTCAGAATGGGGAAAAATGTCCCCGAAGCTCTAGTTTGACAGCCTTGGTGTGAGAAAGCAAACACTATTATGATTTTAAAAAGACACCAAACTTTCAGTCTTTCACTTGGAAAATAATACCCCACTGGACACTTGGGGATCATCATTACACCCTAATGATTTGTCTCCCTTATTCCACAGCCTATTTGTGAAATTTGACATGCTTATTAAGTCTAATCGCTATTAAATCTCCAGAATGTAAGACCTGAGACTTGACACTAGCAGATGGTTGATGTGCACCTTAGGGTAGCAGAGAAGGTAAAGAGGATGGATATGGAGATAAGAGGTGTGAAAAGGGTTGCCAGACCTCAGCCCTGAGCAGACTTATGCAAATGAACAGAAGCAAGACCCAGCATGATTGAGTGTGGAACTTGCTTTACTCTTGTCACTGAGCTCTAGGTCATAAGTGACCTAGTCAACGAAAGTCCACATCTCCCTGGCAATAGTTTTGTGCCTTTCACCAGCATCCCCACCTTTCACTAATCCCAGGCCTTGGAGGGCATGTCCAGATTCCTTTACAAGGGTGCTAGGACACAGATGTTGCAGAATTCCCCCCCTTAAATTACCTCCCAACCACTGTCCCATTTATTTTCTTCTCAAGGCTATTAAAGTTTTTCAACATTTGGTACATTAGCATGCTCTTAGTATCATACTCAAATCTCTGAGCTACATTTTACATTAGGGAAGAACAGCTGTGGAAGAACACAAGTAGGAAAAACCACTTGCCATACATGTTAACAAAACTCAAATTCCACATAGTAAAGATATATACTGATGATCCATGTTCAGATAACACAATGAGACCTTGCTTTTCTCCCTTAGAACAGGGAGTCATGTGATAAGAATGTATCTATTGATCTTCTATGTGTTTTCTTTAGGTGCTGGCAAATAATTACAATTATTTGGAAGTTGTTTACCTCCAATGTTACTAATCTACATTATATGAAAATAAAAGCAAATCGATGGAAAATTTTACTTAGAACACTTTAGGTTGCTACATTGTAATATGATATACTAATAATGCAATAATATGGCATATTATATTTAACACTACATTCTATATATTATATAATTATATATAATATAATTATATATAATTTGATATAATAATAGTAATAGCTATTCTAATTTAGCAGTGGTATTCCAAAGAAAGAGTGCCTTTTCTATATTGGACACAAGGGAAAAAATTAATAAATGGATGACAGTGTCCTAATTTATCTAAGATTTTTGATAAAATGTGTGAGGGATCCTATAGTCCAAAACTCATAACTAAAAGGACACCCACATCAATATACAAATGACCAAACATTTCACAGGCACTTTCAGAAATAATAAAAACGAAAAACTCAAAAGTACAAAAAGCATCTAAATGAAGCTCATTCGTACTAAAATCAATAATATGTATTTAAGCAACAAACAGAATTTACTAACATCCAATACTCTAGCAAAAAGCAGACAGCTGAGCATGACCAGGGCTGGTGTGTGTGGGCAAGGCCATGCTGGAGAGCCAGCTGGCAGAGAAAGCCGGGTCCAGGGATATATACTCCATTAAAACCCATCATTTCTGTCCTGAGCATATATTCTAGAGATTCTTACACAGTTATATAGGGGAGTGAACTTGAGTATGTTCAATTTAGTACTTTTTTGGGGTGTTAGAGAATGTGTAGTGGGCATAAGTTATAGTCATGAACATCCTAGTGCAGGAGTCAGAAAACTAGGTCTGTGAAGAGCCTGAAAGTGAATACGCAGAGCTGGGAGCTCATGAATCTGTCTTGTGACTACTCTGTAAGGTCCCACTGCACTGAAAGCAGCCCTACATGATGCAGATAAATGCACATGGCTTGGTTCCAAAAAAGTAGCATATACCAAAAAAATAGGTAGTGGGCTGGATTTGGCCTGTATCATCATGTGTAGTTTTTCCTTTCCTTTATAACGCCCCCCTCCCCATTTAAAAACTATGCTCATGCATAGAAAGAAAACAAGCACAATTAAATATAACATACACATAAATCATATATGAATGATAACTTATGGAGAATGAGCAAGGAAATGGGAGTGATGAGAAAGAAAATAAGAGATGGTGAATGTGGAGAATGATGAAAATGATCCTGGTAATACAGAATTTCATTGAATCATGGTTCTTTATGTGGGTCCAATTTTGTTCCTTTTTTCCCCCTTAGTAAAGGTGAAAAAGCTATGATTTTAAATAAGAAACATTAATTTGCTCACAATTTTTCAAGAACCAAATTTCTATGTAGCATGCAGCCAAATTTCCCACTGTGAGTTTAGTTAATATAAAACATAGGCATCTGGTTTGATGATGTGCCTAATTGTAGCTAGGATTCATAGTACTTTGCACAATGTCTTTTTTTAGTGCCATTTTTATTTTTTTGAAAAATAAATGGCACCATATAAAAATAGCAGCAATTTTTTTTTCTTGATCAGGAAATAATGATTTGAAAAATGCTCAAGGAAAGAAGAAAATTGTCAAGCTACATGTACAATGGCTTAAATTGTTCAAGGTATTACCTTTGATAAAGAAGTAATGGAGATCTGTCTTACAAGAAAGCCTGTCCCTAGGTGAAAAGGATGCTACAGTTGATAAAAGTAAGTGAATGGGTTAATTTTGTATTCACAGCTTGGCTCTTCATAGCTAAATTCCTTACCCTGCATCAGCCTCAGTTTCTTCATGTTACAATTAGCATGAGAATATCTACTTCCAAGAGTTGTTCTGAGGGCACAGTGCCCAATTTAGAAAACAGGAGTACATAAAATAGCACTTTTATCATGGAAGTGTTACCAATAGATTGTATCATGAGCAGTTCCCAATTTCTACTGCTTTCCGTATTTCCATGCAAAGATAACATAATCATTTACTGTCCTCATTAGCAAAGAGAAGACAGTTGCCACAAAATGGCACATTTTATGGAATGCCACCATGTAGTGTCTTGAACTGCAAAGTGCCTGTCAGCATCCCAGTTCCCAGTGAAAACACAAAACATCTGTAAAAGACCTCACTTAAAATGCAAAAGGCAATGTTAGTAAATAGTGTATGAGTTCACTAACAACTTACTAAAATACAAAAGAGATACACCATGAGGGTCCAAGTTCATACTTTCTCATCTGCTTTGCTTCCCAGGTCCTAAGCTCCAAGTGCAATGTTGGCACTGTATAAACTTTCTACCCTAGTCTAATTCCCAGGCATTTGCCTTTGAATCAGGCATGATGCACACACCTTCCACAAATCTACTGTGAGTGAAATAGGGGTGGTATGGATAAATGACCTGAGTCAGTGTCTCACATACTAGTCAGTTCAAAATCATTTACATACTTGCATTTACACATTCAATATTTTATTTTGTTCTTCAAAATTCTTTTTATTAAATTTCAGAGGTACATATATGCATGCATTAATTATGTGCAAAATATGCATAGTAATAATGAATACACATATATATGCTCACCACCTCAATTTAGGAGAAGTATTGACATCATGTAAAAATCCCCTTTTTCATTCTATTTATTTTCCTCCTTTTTTGCAGATATGTGTATCCTGATAAACTGTGTCTTTATGATTCCCTTGCTTTCCTTTAACAAGGATTTACACCTACAGGTCTACATTTAGTTTTGTGTAATTTTAAATTTCATTTAAATAGATGAATTCACCGTGTCTTCTGCTAGGTTCTTACTTCACTCAGTATTATTTCCTTGATTTCCATTGATGCTGCTGCATGTAACTATAGTTTCCTCTCAATGCTGAGTGATTTCCCTTTGTAAGAAAATACAACAGTCTATCTATCTATTCTAGTGTTAAGTAATAGTTGGGTTGCTTCCAGTTTTCTGCTATAATGAACTAGGTCACCATGAATAATTTTGCCACATCATGGGGCACATGAGGAAACCATTTGTGTAGAGTATACGCTTGACAATGAGAATACTTAATCATAAGGTATACAAACCCTTAACTGTATTGATAATATCAAATCATTGTCCAAGTGTTTGTGCCAGATCATATATTCACAGTTGCTACATAATCTTTTGAGAACTTCTATGGTCACAAATCTTGTTTTGTGTCAATGGGTGGTATGAGAAATGCATTTCCTTTCTATTTTAATTTTCATCTCCCCAAATAGTCCTGTGAGGTTTGTTAAACATTTGAGCCATTTGGGGTTCTTTTTCTTAAATTTCTCTTCAGATATTTTGAATATTTTTTTACTGAGCCATCTGCCTTTTTATTGATTTGTAGAAATTAATTATGTATTCTGAATTCTAATATTTTGTCAGTTATATAGTTTCCAAAATTATCTTCTAATGAGTAGTTTGGATTTTTATTCCCCTTTTATGTATATTTTTAATGAACAGAAGTTCTTGATTTTCATATAGGAAAAGTAATACATCATTTATTTGACAATTTGGATTCTCTGTATTTTTGTTGAAAAAGAGTAGTTTTCTAGCTTAAAGTCATAAAGACATTATCTTGTAGAGTTTCCTGAAAATTTTGTAGTTTTATCTCTTACATTTAAATCTTTATTCTGTCTGGAATTTTGCGTGTGTGTGTATGTGTGTGAGAGAGAGAGAGAAAGAGAGAGAGAGAGAGAGATTGAATTTCATGTATTTTCACATGGATCTTTTTCAAGACCATGTATTGTAAAGTCTATTCTTTTCTTATTCATGGGGCTAACTGAATAACAAATCAAGATCCCATATATTATTTAGGCCTATGTCTGGTTGTTTTATTCTATTTTTTACATTGGTAATATTCTATTGCATGCCAATATACCCACTGCCTAAATTACTATGATTCTTACAATTATTTTTATATAGCAAGGCATTTCTATCCATTATGTACTTCTTCAAGAATATTCTTCAGATATTCTTGAATGTTGGTTCTTTACTTGATCAACTTTGGTACCAGCTCATCAGAATTAGAACAATTTAAAAAGGAAGTTAAAACGAAGTTAAAAATTGAAGGCAGGCAGGAAGAAAGGGAGGTAAGGAGATAAGGAAACTCAAACATGGAATTTGGATTGACAGTGAATGTATGGACTTATATAGGGAGAATCCCAAGTGCAAACTTTACAATCTTGAGTCTCCTCCCCAAGAACAAAGAATTCCTCTTCCTTTATTTAGGTCTTTCCAAAATGTTTTATAATTTCCTCACATACCTTATCATATACCTTATTTGTTCCAAAATTCTTGAAACTGCCTATCTTGTTTCTTAAATCATTATTTATTTGAAGCTCATATGTATAGACAATTGATTTTTGTATATTGATTTTATGTGTATCAACTTGATGAACACTTTTATTAATTCTAATAATCCCTATGTAGATTATTTAAGATTTTTAAAATATTAAATCAAGTCACCCACAAATAAAGACTTATGATTTATGCTTTCTAATGTCAGGGAAAAATAATTTATCATCAGATCTCATAAATTAGCATTTGGAACAAACCTCTGAACAAAAAGTGGATTAATAATAGAAAAAATAGCACACTATGTACTCAAAATCTAAGGTGACTTGGAAGCTTTAGGAAATGATGACCTGAAGACTTGGGGAAAATTCTTCTTATGCACCTTTATAGAGATGTGATTGGACCAAGGGAAAATCAAAAGCAATTGATTGAGGGGGAGATCCTGCAAGGCGTGCTATTCAGGCTCTTGGACTCTGTAACATTTCTTCCTCTCAGGTTTGGTCAGAGTCTCTTTGGAAGGACCACCATCCTGGGAAAAGGGAAAGAGTGAATTTTCTTGCTTTTATGGCTTACCTTGAGGAAGACAGGTTTAGTTTCTGTTCTGCCCTTCAGGAAAATTTCTGGTTCCTGATTTGCTTCTGGTAGAAATAAGGGTGAGAGGATGTCGGGAGAAGATCAAAGAATCCTTTTCCCTTAGGTGGTCCCATCTCTTTTTAGTTGAAAGTAGTCAACCAGGCAAAGAACCATCCCTTGGGATATCATTTTCTAAGTTCCAACACCAATTTTAGAAATTTTCTTTCCTTTTCTTGTGTGCTCTGCTAGCTAAGCTTTCCAGTACAGTGTGGAGTAGAAAATGTTTATGGTGGACATATTTGTGTTTCTCACAATTTTAAGGAAATGCATTCGACATCTCATCATTTAGGATAATGCTTGCTCTAGTTTGGCACACATACCTCTTTATTCCTAACTTGCTAAAAATTTTGTCAAGAATAGAAGTTGAAATTTTATATTATATATTGATTTTTTTAAATTGAAAGTCATTATTTTTCACCTTTTATCTTTCAATGTGGAAAATAATATTAAATAATTTCCTAATATGAAGTCATTCTTGTCCTGTCAACTATTGAAGAATTCTATTTAGGATCTACTCTTTCTGGTAAATTAATAGTCTCTATCATTCAAAGTTCTTGAGAAACCAACAATTGTTTATATTTTTCTCAAAATGTTTTCCTTCTGTTGGCATGAACTTGTTCAGACTCTCTTCTTAATAACTTTTAAATTCTTCTACCTTATAAGTCACACCTCATTTTAGTTTTTTTCTCCAAATCATATAACATGATTTGACAATCAAGTCCTGACAAACATGAAACATAGTCTTTTAAGACATTTTTATAGGCAAAGTGTACTACTGTTACCTAAAGTCCCAATGCTGAACAGAGGTCTCTAGAACTTATTAAATTTTGCATCACTGGAAAACTCCATAGCTATTGCATATCAACTCCCTATTTTCAGTGTTCAGCTTCAGTCATAGGCTGCAGGCCCTTCTGGATTACCTTGCATTTCTTACTCTTCAACCAATCCTGAACTCCTGGTTCAAGGGCAAACTTTGTCCACAAACTGTCTGCTTTCCACTTGTTTGTCTGGCACCCAAATGTTAGCTGAAACCTGAGTCTCCTGAAGCTTTCCACTTCCTCTTATGGAGTTCTCTTCACTTATTCTCTGAAATAGGGCTGTCTTCAAGTAAAGATACCTCCGAGATCCACAGGTCTTGTGGAGTCAGCCTGTGTATCAGTGTCTCACTCAGCTTTTCCCTTTCCTAAGCTGTACCATCATGAATGGTAAGAGTGGACTAGCATGGTTTACGTGGAATTAATTCAGTTACTCCTGATTTTTATAGTTCACTCAAATATCTGACACAGGTTAGAGAACCCTGAAGCCTACACTATTTCCCTACCTGCAGTCAATCTTTCCCTGCTTCTCCCTCCACTTGGACAACTATTGGGTATGAAAGTCAAACTCTAAGTCAGGAAATTCAGTAAGGCTTATAAAACTAATGTCTCTAGTTTCTCCTGAACCAAAATTACAATCTTCAAGGGAATGAAACCAATTAGTTGTGGTCCTATAAATAGAGGCAGTCGAGAAAACACAACACTAAATTGAAGATAATTCTCATTTTACCTCCTCTGCATGACATACTGAATTCAGTGGACCCTGGGGAATTATGCTCGTAGTATTTTCTAATGTATGCTAGTAATATTTTCCCAAGTCTGATATCTATAAACAAAGTTTTCAAATGAAGTCTCCCTTCATAAATTTTAATAGTGGGCCTTTAACTTCTACTTGATAATTTAAAGTTTGATTTAAGCGTACTCTGATATTGCAAGAGTGCCTGGCACAGTGTATATAGAAATCACTTGTATTTTTCTAAATGTGCCAATATTGGCCCCAAGAATGACAGCAAATTAGTTGAAGGAACTGACATAGTATTTGGGTTTGATTCATCAGAGTGGTAACTATGTAATTCACCCTAAGGAGCTTTGGCCAGGTCTAGGGCCAATCCCAGCTTTGTGATCTTGAGCAAGTTAGTTAAACACTCTGACGCTCAGATTTTTTCATAAAACCAGGACAACAATGCATTCTTAAATGACTTAGTTTGTATAAATCACCTGTAGCAATAGCTCATTGTCTAAACTCAAAAAATGTTAAGTGCCATCAGAATGGTGGTGATAGCAACTGGGACAGGACAGACCTGGCCTTCACTCCAGGATATTTTGAAATGGTAAGATAAACTTTGTTCATATAATGAAATGCTTAAAATCCCCCTTTTTTTCTCATCTATCACCTCTTTTCCCTTCACCATGGGGCTGGGCAAAATTGCCAAAATCTCTGTATGCTATTATTAGGTTTTTGTAGATGCCAGAGGTCTAAGTTGGCCAGTGGGGGTATTTTAGTTAAGTAGTAAAGTAAAGGAAAGCCAGAGGACAGAGTTCTTCAGTGCCCTGGGTCCTTATTGATTCAAATGTAGCTTCTTGAGCCAGCAATATCAAAGACAGCTGGGATCTTGATCCTACCTCAAAATCTACATGTTATCATGATCATTCATGCTTGCACAAAAGTCCAAGAAGCCCTGTTCTAGAGAGAACACTAGGAAATCAAAAGCAAGTGACTGGTCCAGTAACAGGTGACAGATGCCAGGTAGATGCTGGAATGGAGTGAGGTACTATCATGGTAGGGAGGTGACTGTGCTAGGGATTTCATCAAAGTACACCTCTTTTGAAGGTACCGGTTATAAGCAGAAAAAAAAAGGCTGTGAAGTTTAAATATAAATAGATATCAGACATGAGCATATAACTGAATTTTTTCTGATTTTCAGTATTCATATAGATTCAGTCCAAGTTTTTATGGTAAAGATGTCTCATGTCTAATGGTATGAATTCACATCTTCCTTGTACACTAAATTTACTCCAAATTAAATTTCATTTGAAGAAACTAGAACTCCTTCCTAATACATCCTATAGATTCTAAGGAATAAGACTCTGTGACCTAGTTCATCCAAATGCACTTGAAACAGTCTGTCTGCAACTCTGAAGCCAATGCTATGCACTAAAGGTTTTATTTTCTTTATTCTCTCTTTTCTTTTCCAAAGCTTGACTGCTAACCACTTGAGATAGAGCTAAAGCTGACAGAAAAAGTGAAAATCCTTTGCCTTCTTGCCTGGAGGAAATGCATGGCAGGAGATTTTCAAGCTATGCTGTCATCAAAGTTAAACTTAACCTTTCTCAGGGAAAAAGAAAAAGAAAAAAAGAAAAAAACTTGAACTTTCAAACCAACTTCTTGTCAGGATCATTCAACTTGCAAAGTATATTGTAGAGTGGATAAAAAAGAAAGAAAAAATAAAGCAATGAATGCATTTCAGTTTGAGGTTATTGAGACTTAAAATGATGACTTCTCATGTTTTGCAGCGACATTAAAGTTAAATGTCTTGGTTCACGGCCACTTACCATTCCCTTCATCTCCATTAATCTTTGCTCACAGTCTTGAAATACACCACTTTCTGTCTTCAGCAATAAAATGAAATTTTCCTGGGGTTATAATTGCTTTCCAGTGGGTCTTTTCTCATGTTATTTGATTGCTAAAGATTTTCTCCAAAATGGAAGATATTTAGTGAACACAATGCAATATATTTTCCTGCAATTTTTAATCTGTTCATGCATAATTTGAAAGGTTGGGTGAGGAAATAATGGAAATTGAACTCATCTGACCATGACAGATTTGCAAACTCTGAATACAACTTAAACTTTATTGATGCTTTTAAATTACAGAACTAATACCTGGACATCTACATATAACATTTATAATATTTTATGTCTTCATAGCTACAGCCAACATTTGCTTAAGAATCACAATTGTAATTTTGGATGAGCAAGAAGAGTATTTTACAAGGAAAAGTAGAATGTGCTGGAATATTTTGCCTGGAACAAGCTTTTATTTTTAGCCTGTCCCCCCAAAAATCATTATCTAGAGGACTTAGATGTCTCAAAAAATCATTATACTTGAGTGCTTGGTTGATCATTTCAGAGAGTCCTGAAAGATCCTATTTGATTCCACATGGTGCTCTCAGGACCACAGTGCAATTGGTGAAGTAAACTGTTGGAACCTGGTCTCTCCCTCTTTTGAGATGTAAACTTTCTCCAGTGTGCAGAGTTTTAACAAATGGCAGAACAACACAGTCTGGTCCAGAAATTACACCCAGGATTTCTGAGTTATTGTGAAAAGTAGTGTCTCCAAAATTGAAATTTGATAGTCTGAGGACCTCTGAATAATTTTTACCTCCACTTAATACATTATTGTCTTCTCTCTGGTCTTTTATCTTGGATATGTTTTTTTTTTTTAATATTAGTTTAATTGTTGATGGACTTTTATTTTATTCATTTATTTATATGTAGTGCTGAGGATCAAACCCAGTGCCTCACACATGTGAGGCAAGCACTGTACCACTGAGTCAAAAACCCAGTCTTCAGATATATTTTTAAGGGCAATAGTATATTAAATAATGACAAAAGCAAAAGGGATGGACTTGGGATTTAGCCCTGAGTTCTGAGCAATCCTCTTCTTTCCAGTAAAGAAATAAAACTAGAAAAATATTCTTAAAAAATACATAAACTAGATCTATCCATCACCAATCAAACAGAACTAGTGGGTGAGGGAAAATCATCCATGGCAGATTATTGGCCACCCCTGGCCAATAAATAATTTGCTCCCATCCTCCAAATACAGAAATCCAGATCAAGAGAGAGGCACAGTGATAAACTGTGGGAATGGCTATTCAAATTGACAATATTTTAATGTTACAACTTCAGGATCCAAATGTATGGACTTTCTAAATATCGTTTTCTTACTCAAAAGTATTTACAGAGATTTACCAGACAATTATAATTACAATGTTAGAGTTACTATTAACTGAGCATTTTCTATATGCCAAACATTGTTGGTGGTTCATCATTATCTTCATTCATCATGATCCCCTTTGTGGGGGCAGGGGGGTAAGTATCATCATCTTCATATTCCAAAGAGGAAGGGAAGGATAATGAAGCAGAGGAGAGATTAGACTTGCCTAAATTTATCAGGTACAATAGTGATGGTACCCATCCATGTGATCTTCTCTTTTTACTCTTTGTGGCTTACGTACCCATAAGAGTCCCAGGCTACACAATCAAGGCTGTCTTTCAGATTACTGGGTGTGTCCTCAACACTCTCAGAGACTTTGTTTTTTTAACTTAAAAATGAAAAGATGTTGGTGGCTGGGATAAATATTTTGGAGAGAATATGTCTTTGCTTCCCCAGGTAATACTGTGGGACCTGAATACTCATACTTCCTCTTCTTAGCGACCATCTTGATTATCTTACCTGCCTGATAGTATTTTGGCAAAGACCAAAGAAAGAAGGTATTTAGAAATCTTACACATTTAAAGAATGATAATCTTTAAATGTGTAATCTCAACAATATTGTCTTCCAGAATGCACAGTCTTGCTTTAATTCCTCTATGTGACTCAGGCAAATGAGATAAATATTGCTCAGCATTTTAGAAAGCTGCCTACTCCCTTCCTAGACGTTAGTCCTAATTTAAGATTGTCCTTCACTTACTTAAAATTCTACCTGATGAATAATCTTTGAGTGAGTGCTTGTTGGTCTTCACTGCAAAAGTCAGTGAAGACAGGATTATGACTAACACAGGTTCTTCTCTCAAAGTGTTATCTGCCACTAGCTTGATATCATATTCCAAACCTTGATCATTGTGTTGGTCCTCCTAGTGGACGGAGAATTTAAGACACAAAAAATCTCACAAGGAGAAAGGGCTTCTCTTGTCTGGTGACATCAAAGCACACCACTGAAAGTATTTAGATCCTGTGTGGTAAGAGTTGGTAAGTGTGCAATGGAAGCGGAGAGACAAGGGCAGTCAAATATGGAGAGTCATAGTGCTGGAACCCAGCATGCCCAAAACACTACCAATAGATTTTCAAGTCTCAGCACAGACTGAGAAATTAGGAATATTAGAAGATGAAACAACCAAGAATCTGGTCACAATAAAACCTAGAAACTGGAATTCTATTCCAAAGGCATGAAGAACTACCAACCTCAGATCAATGTCATTTTTCATTATCTTAAATGTAGAACTTATTGTTCACTTATCCTTGGACAATTAAAAAAGCATCACCTTATAATGTCTTATGGCTTGCCATCTGATTATAAACAAAAACATAAGGACATATAGTGTTTAGTCTCATGACAATACTTAATTTATTCATCTAAAAGATAGTCAAGGAACTTTATGATTTGACAGTTGTTTAAATGTGTGACCATTTATCACTTCTGTTTTGTTTGATTGAAAGAGTTGTTAATTTTAGAAATTGATTTGGGAACTTCCCAGTTTTCCAGAATAACAAAACAGATCATCCATGAAACCAGAAATCTTGAAGAATACTTCCCTTTCAGTTCACCAGATCATGATTATTCTCGTACAATATAGCTAGATTTTCTTATCTTTTTTTCCATTCATATAGTCATTTTTTAAATTGAACCTTTATTACATCTTCTTTACTATTTCTATATCCCCTGATTATGTCTTCTTGCCACAAATTTTTCACCCTTATTACCCTGATGCCTTATTTTCAGCCCCCTCCACATGCCCACACTCACATAGGCCACACTTTGCAGTGAAATAAGAGTCAACTTTCCTAAAAAACAAATTGGTGTGTATCCCTTGCATGAAGTAATGTTTTTATGCTCTTTTAAGCTTAGTATCTAAAATCAAAAACACAATGGATTATTTAAACATGTCTACATTTTAAAATACATATACAGGCTACAAAGATGGTCCCACCCTGCCTCATCTTTTGTAATGCTGAATGATAGCCATGCTTTCTCTTCTCCGAAAGAGTCACCAGACTAGGTACCATATAGCAGGAAGTCTACACTACTGTGCTTAAGTGATTGCTTGTTGTACACAAGAAAAAAAATATGATAACAGTCAGAAGTGTACTCTGTTCATCTTGGAGTATAATTGATGCATAAACAGAATAATAAATTATTCTATGAATTTTGAACAGATGATAAATTGTTAAAACCATGCAGCTGGACAAACTTTAAAAGATACAGTAACATCATTTTTCAAAGACCATGTTTGAAATTGGAGATGTTGTGCCTGAATCTAAGGCAGAGAAAATTATTTATAAATGAAGAAAACTAATGTATATCCAATTGAAACTAATGTATATTCAATTGTCTTCCAACCATAGGGATATTTTATATGAATTGTTTCTAACTGTCCTCACAAAAATCCCATAAATTATTTTTATTCCTATTATACACAGAGAAAATTGAGACTAACTAACTTCCTAAAGAATATATAATTCTTAAATGCATCATCAGGATCTACATTCAGAATAAGTTGGAGTCCAATGTCTTGGCTCTTTACAAATACCCTAGAATCCCCAACACACATATACACACATACATGAAGTGATCGTGAAGGATCACATCTCTGTCTCTGGCCTGCCATTATTTTCTCATCTGCAAAGACCGATGAGTACCAATGCTTGTTCAAACTTTCAGTACATTTTTATCACATTCACTCGTAAATGGCTGGCATTGTCGTCATTGATTCTGCTGGTAGCCAACTGGCCAGTCCTCTACTCAGCCCTGTCTTTTTAACCAGTTATTTTCATCATTTTCAATGAACAGATTGTGACACACAGAGATTTCAACGATTCTTTTAGGAATACTATACCTAGATCTATGTAAGCTGAAAAGGATTTTATGACTGTGTATTGATTGAGCTGCACTTTAAGATCATGGTTTCCTGAGTAACCAAGATTTTTAGTGTAATTTAGAACCACTCAATGCAGGATCATGATTAGCTATTGGAAGTTTAGCCCATTGTAGTCAAAAACAGAATAGATATCTTCTGAGAAAGACAGGATTATAGAAGGAAAATTCACAACTCTGATGAGGATTGAATTGAAAGAAACACTATCTTTAAAATTCTTTTGCAGTCTGTTTTCCTTCAAGTTAATAGTCTGCACATAATCATTGGAACAATTCACTTTTTAAAGTGAAATCATCTCTACCTGTAAACTTTTAAAACTTTTTATCTTTTATATTTTTCCCATTTTCCCAATCTTATCATTCATACTATCCCCTCCATTCATTTATTTAGCTTGCTTAAAAATACAATAAATTTTAAACCTGATTTGGCACTGTATTTCCTAATGCTGTGTGTGTGTGTGTGTGTGTGTGTGTGTTGTGTGTTGATAGGTGGAAACAAGGAAGATAGGGTTGCACAGAAGCAGAGTTGAATTTAGGAAACAAATTTTAGGTAGGTAAATTTTTATGTTTTTTTCCATAGACTTGTTTTTTCTTATCAGATATTTCTGAAACCCTCCAAAGTAATCTAGACACAACTTTCAGATTCTCATATTCCAGAAGTTTCTAATCCTTTTCATCTACGAATCTCATCAGTTCTACCTGCTCATACAAAATTTTCCAGTTCTCTAGTTAATCTAGTTAACCTTGTAAGGACCATTCATAATCTTAAGGGTTTAATAACTTGGTCGTGTTTGAGTTCAGATGCTATCAGGGTGGTGCTTTGGGAGTCATGATCCTCAGCCTTCTCAGCAGCAGACTTCTGACTTCTGACCTCTGCCCATTGGGCTGAAATCTTTAGCCAAAGTGTGGTACCATCAACAAGTCTTTGACCTGTTTTTAGCAGGGACTTACCAAGTGCAAATATGCCCTCTCCTCTTTCATCCTCATGGTGCCATCTCTTGAAGCCAAACTTAAGGTTGACATGTTCTATTTTCCAGGAAACACATTGAATGCAGAATTCTAGAATGAAAGGTCTAACACAAATGCAGCTTGGTGTCTACCTGAGTTGACCACTGCAAAAATCGTATGATATATGCAAAACCTAAATTAGAATCAAATTGTAAGAAAGAACAAAAATGTAAGCCTAAATTTGTGAGATCTTTCTAAAGGAAAAAGAAAAGCAAATAAACCTGATAGGGCCTGCGTCTTTTAATTAAAGAGATTTAATGAACACATGTATTCCTACATATTAAGTCCTAGGGCAAAAAAAAGAACAAAAACAAAACAAAACAACACAAAACAAAATCCCAGTTCAGAATGATTCTTTATATATTCCCCATATAATTAGCACATTTTGTGTCACATATGAGGAGATTAAGAAACATTTGTTGAATTGAGTTAGTCATTGATAAATTATATTTAAAGATAGAAATAGAAAACAACTAAACAAAACAGTATGATCTGAACAAGATATCCTTACCTGAGAATCAAAACAAAACAAAGCAAAAATCAGTGGCAGTATGGGAAAAAAAAAAATGGGTGGGGAGATTTTAATATAAACGGGACAGGTATTTGAGAGCCATTGAGTTTGAACTAACTCTGGGACATCCATGGGCAGATGTTCTTCACAGTTGAAGAAAAGAACAATAGTCACACAAGTTAGTTAGTCCAACAGGAGCTTGCCCTTGCCAGTCTGTGATAAAGGTCTATCATTGTGGAGATCTGGTGCAGGTCTTGAGATAAACGACATTCAGAGTCACAGAGACTTCGGTTCAAATTCCCGTTTTAATACTGATTGGCCTGTGAATGGACAGGGGAATGTGTCTGAGCCCTTGGCTGAACAATACAGATGATGGTCTCCCCTGTGCAGTTGCTGCAGTGATTGCTGCCCACCCACATAGAGAACTGCACCAGGAGCTCCCAAAGAACTAGAGCTGCTGGGCTGCCTTGTCATGGTGCTTACTGGGTTTAACCACAATATAACCCTAGTAACCTTAGAAGAAAGGTTACTTACTCCAGACCAGCTCTTTCCTAAAAACTGGAATAGAATTGCTTTGAATACTTGTCAAGAATTTCATAACCTTCTTGTTAATCCCTAGATAGGACTAAACCCTCTTCTGGATGCTCCTGCAGCCTTCTGTTCCCCATCTATCTATGTAAGTGGTATATTCACCTCTATCATGTTTGAGGGATTTGCCATAAGCTTTCCAATATATTGAAACTGAGGGAAACTCTGATACCTACTATGTGCTCAATTAAAGTATGCTAAGGGAACAACTGAACAGTAATCATTGTCATTTTATAGTTGAGAGATCTGAAATACAGAGCGGTAACATGAGACATATTTACAGTGCAGGTAAAGGGGTCCAGGACTTCTGGATTCTGTCCAAATGTTATTTACATGTATTTATATGCTATTGTTCACAACATGGGCATTTTTGTTGTTGCTTTGTTTTGTTTTGTGCTGGGGATTGAATCCAAGGCCTTATTCATGCTAAGTACAACTTCTACCACTAAACTAGATGCTTAACCCCTTCTTTATTAAGAAACATAAATACTTGGTTTCTTGAGCTCAATTCTGTATTTGACTTTATTCTGTCTTAGCATAGCAAAAGCCTCACCTTGAGTATCCAGCAGATGGTCAAAAATCAAGTGTTGTAAAGATTTGGAAATGAAGACCAGTATAGAAATGGTCTGACCTTCTTTTCATGATTTATTTTAGAGAGTTATTGTTTTCTGGTCTGCTCATTATGAAGCAGTTTATCTTTTGAGGTTTCATTGTGGAAAAGGGGGACAGGGTCAGATTCAAGCACAATATTGTAGTATTTATTTTTGTTGTTTGCTAAGTGAAATTATAGGTAGCAAGGGGGAAAATAAATGGAGCTAAAAGCATGAGTTATCACTTCTAAGCACCATTGTAGGCACTCTACAAAATGCATGCTTTATGTCTTTTAAACAAAGTAGGCCATTAAGTGTGTGATGCTAAGAGGAATTTTATCTTACCTATAAATACAAGTGAATCTTTTAAGCTCCAAATCCCCATATACAGACAATTTACTGTGGTAATCAAGGCAGTGCAAATAATTTCACTTCAGCACCATCTGTAACTCAATTGGTATTTTAATAATAATGAATAAAAATATATGCTGGCAACAAAAAATGTTACTTAAAGTGAAATCATCTTAAAGAGTCAATAATAATTTCTAAGAAGCTGAGTAAATATAGTAATTACCCAGATTTCTTTGTGTGTGTGCCTTTATCTTTTAATTAATGTGAAAGAAGACCTCTAGCATTGAATTGCACACATATATTAAAGAACAAATTATCCCCACTTCTTCAGATTGCAATACTAAAGTGCTTAAGTATCCATGCAAATATTCATATGCAATCCCATTAAGTCTCATTTATTTTTCTGTTCTTACCTTTTTTTTTTTCCTTTGTGCTTCCCTTTTTGTCTGTTTGCCTTTGGGAAAAGAGGAACTTAGGAGACTGTGATGAAGGAAGATGTAAGGAACGCAAAAAGATACAAATATTTTTGAAAGTGACAGACTATCCTTTGTTAGTGGTTGTCTGTTGCACCGGAAATGAGACAATGTCTTTCCCTTTGCAAAAAAAGAAATAAAAGTCACCCACTAAAACAATTCTTCTGAAGAATAATAAACTAGTGGTTACTTGCCTTATGAAAAAAAAGGCAGGTAACTGACCCTGTGGTCGCCAGGAGATAGTGAATGAACTTGAGTTTTGATCCAGGCTGGTCCACTAATTATCTGTATAATCCTGGACAGTCTTATCCTCTCCCTAAAACTGATCCCCTCATTTCTGAGACAAAGACTTAAATTTAACAAATGTAGATGTGACTTCTGGTCCTGAAATTCTTTTAGTCTACGAATACAAGGCTAGATTATCTGCAAATAGCCCTGGGGTTGCATAAACAAGTACTAAACTAAAAGAGGAGAGGTGCCTCAGTCTCACCCACAGGTGTGGGTTTTTATCTGCACAAGGACAGTGTGCAGCAGGCAGAGACCTTATTGTTATAAAGAAAAACTGTGAAGATGACACTGAGGTTATTTTCTGAAGATAAATGAAAAATCATAAATCACGTTTGAATCAGGGCTTGCATTTTGAAAATTGCCTTTTAAGTTCATCTAAATGATGGGAGAAAAGTCCCATGAAAAAGTTTTTTGAAAGCTCATTTTGAAATGTTCAATTACACCAATGCATCCATGATTTCTTGGAAAATCCCTTTTTGTTGAAAGCAAATTTTGGGAAAATGCTTAAAGTCTATCCTAAGTGGTCTCATTGGAAGGGGGTTGGAAAGAAACCTGATGTTCAGTCCCTCAGTATTTTTTCCCTAAACTTCAAATACCTCCCTTTGGATTCACATTTTCAGCTTTCTCTCTAAATACAGATAAACACACACTTCTGGAGGAGAGAGTGATGGATTTAGTGTTGTGCAGACTCACTGTCAGAAGGCTGAGATGCTCGTGGAACCTGAAATTGAACGATAACATAGATTTGCTTAATGGAAGCATGCAGGAGTAGTGAAGCAGATGGTATTTCCTTTCCTTCCTTCCCTGCCATGTGTTCCATGTGATGTCGAGCCAGGCTCCAGGAAGCTGCGGATCCATGAAAGGAGAATGGCTCTGTGATCCTTTACCCCCTCATTCCCCTCCACTTCATCTTCTACTGCTTATCTGGCCCATTGTAAGCCTTTGATGCAAAAGAGCTATCTGTGATACCAATTCTTGGGTAGGTTTCATAGCACAAAAATGACTTCCCAGAAATAAGATTGTTAAAATAGTTGTTCTCAATTGTACCGAGATATTATCAGCAATTCATATACCACTTTCTATTCTCATTTTGGGCTTCATACTTGACAAGAAGTATTTTTTTCATTTATTCTAATTCCATCTTTAAAATGATTCTGTGAATGGATACGGCACAGATAGTACTTTATTTTACAGACAATGAAAATAAAGTCAAATTCACTTGAATATATTATATTGAGTCACTGAATCAAAAAGAAGAAACAAATCTAGCAATCAGGACCTCTTAATTCTGGACCCCCAGATACTTTCCACTATCCCAGGCTATCCCAAATAACAAAATAAATAAATAGATAGATAGATAGATAGATAGATAGATAGATAGATAGATAGATAGAGTTAGGTCAGAGGCAGATGCGGAAAACAACCGCCTCGCGCCCACTGCGCCCATCAGCCCCCTCGCTCCTGGCCGCCTGCAGCCAGCCCGGCCGTCCAGCTCACGCACCGGGCCCCACGCCCCACTCGGTTGGCCCCTGGGGCACTTTCTGAAAAGTTTCTCCTTGCTCTCTCCCGCTCCAAATGGCCTCCACCTTCACCCCTCTTGTCTGCCACCACCGCCACACTGCGCGTATGCAGAGCACACCCACACAGCCACCATCAGTCACATGCGCCCAACACGCCAACATGGCAGCCCCCAGTAGCCAATAAGGAGAAACAGCGAACCTCCGACATGAAAACCACCATGGCTCCCGGCTCATCTCGGAAGGACTCTGACCTCACCAGCCTCCCCTAACCAATCTCAGAGGACACTGGACTGTAGACCAACACCTCTTCCTGCCCCAGGACCTGCCTTAAGCCTTCCTTTTCCGGAGGTGGGGGGGGATTTAAATTCTGTATGCCACAAGAGCCATTTTCTGCCTGCTCAAGCCTGGTGACAGGGGAGGGTGGCCTGGGAGCGTTCTTCCCAAAATAAAGCCTGTTCTGGTCTTGTTTTACTTCCATCTGGTCGTTTGGCTTTACAAATAGCTAGATAGATAACCTAATTATTGTTTTCATGTATTCTGGGTCATTTCTATCTTGCTTTAAGAATAGGAAACTTGTCTAGAATCATACCCACTTTTAGTTTTAGAATGCTTATATGGTAAACTCTTACATATCACTGACTAAGTATACTTTGAGAAGAGTCATGTCCTAGTCTCTTTTAGGTGAAGTTATTCACTTGACATAGAGACAGCAGAAAGAACTATATCTGTCCTAGATCAAAAGCAAGATCATCTTTCTTCCTTTCTAATTGGAAAATTCTCCACTCTTATCATATTTAGAGCAAGGAATTGAAGTTCAGATAGGTTCTCTCAAAGCCACTGTTGCAATGCATAGGGTTCGTGAGGAGGGGTACACAAAAAACATCTTCTCTAGGTCTTTCCCTTAGCATAGGTTGTGTTTAATGGATTTACACGTTTCTGAAATAGAATCATTGACATTGACCCTGATGCTGAGATTCAGGGCAAGCCATTTTTAGAGAAGGAAGCATGGCAGCTTTGCCATGAGGCCACTGGGCCCCAGAAGCTGAGTCCTCCCTAAGACCAGTGCCTTGTGAAGGAGGGAAGGGCACAGGGCTAGAGGAGATGGAAAAGATCACTTACCTTAAAGTCTAGACAGTGAATACAAGTTTTATTAGCTGGGCTCTATGCTTAGTGAACATTTCCTAAACTTCTTCATCACTTTATTTATTTACATATTTATATTTCTCAAAGGTCTGTGAGCTCTATAAGGTTTGAAAGCTTTTTACTCAACTATGTCCCTAATATTTCTCTGAGGATAAGCACAATATCAGATTTTAACAGGTATTTGCACTGAATTAAATTTAAATGATCAGGTTACATCTATTTCTAATATTCTTTGGGCAGTTTAATATTTACATTTTCATCCAAGGACAACTATAACATGAGGAAAAGTTATACTCCAGGGTTGTTTATTGAGTGATGTGTGACTTGAGTTGACTTGAAATTTCTACGGAAGTATAGTTGATTCTGCTGCAATATAACATATGCATTTATAAACACAACTGCTTAATTATACAATAAAAAGAATTTATAAGAAAGGGTTTAAGGCATGACTCATTTGATTCTACAATGTGTACAATCAGAAAAATGAGAAATTAGACCCCATTTAAGTATGATATAACAAAGTGCATAAATGCATTCTACTGTCATGTATAACTAAAACAAATTAAAAAATTTTAAAAAAGACAATGCTTATGGTAAAATAAGGTTAGGAGCACAATACTCAAAAGTCATCAATAACACATAAAAAGACTGTAAGAACCTAATAAAATGATAGCTCAGTTGTATGCATATTAAACATTTAAGAAATACATAAATGCTATAATAAATATGTTTCTTTGCCTTTAAAAGATTTACAGTTTTCTTTTGGATTTGGGTGTCAGAAGGGCTTGAGTTGTTGCAATGTGATGAAAAGATGTTTTTATGAAATGGGATGATAGTGATAACTACAGAGGTCAATGGGAGAAACCCATAATACAGCTATGAATTTTAAATTCTGTGTTTATATATGATAACTCTGTGTGTGTATGTGTGTTTGAAATATTCATCTAAGGTACATTTTTCTGTATTTGATGTTTCCTGGTGATAAGAGTCATAAGCAAATGCAAGATCCACATTACGTACAAATTGTTTCATAATATATAAATAAAGTAAAAATGTGTTTTCAAGCACTTGCTTTGAGGTGAGCAAATATCATCTATCCTCTGCATCTTATACCAGGACTGAAGCAGTCACACGCTTTGCTTTCTCTTCACAGAGTGACCATACCTACAGAGATGCCAATGCAGTGACTTCTACATTCTTCTTCTAGTGAGAATCTGGTGCTGTCTTATGTTTGTCAATACCTCCAAATATTTTTCAAACATTTCTGTTTGGAGAGAACTCAAAATACACTTTGCCAGTTGATTTTTTTAATACTCTTAACAAGAATTTAATTCTTATGTTTCTAATTTTCCTGCAATTAGCTGAAATGCAGCTCTCCAAGAATTTGCTAGATAATCAAACATGAGCCAATGTAAATGTTCTTTAAAAATGTATCAAACCGAAGCTTCCTAAGAAGTTTACCTGCAAACTGAACAGCACATTTTGATTTTGTTTTGAATGAGATATGTCTAGGTCTCATGAAGTCATTTCTCAATGTTCTGCAGAATCAATTTTGTAAAAAATGGAAAAAACAGGAAAATAATGTTGGTACTCTGAGGCTGATGATTGATTGATTGATGGATCCTTTATTCTCTTCCTTCCTTCTTTCATCATTCGCTATACCATTTTTTTCACAAACTTTTCTTCAAGTCCTATTTTATGGCAGATTCTTTGCTAGGGGCCCATGAAGAGTGTGCTATCTAGTGTAATATACAAACAAAATAAATGAATTATTATATAAGATTAAGATGATCTATTGTTAACCACTTTTGTACTGCTGTAACAGAATACCTGAGACTTGGTTGTTTATAATGAATAGACATTTATTGGTTTACATTTCTGGAAACTAGAAAGTCATACATAAAGGTTCTAGCATACAACAAGAGCTACTTGCTGTGTGATCACATGGTATAAGGCAAGAGTGTAGGAGACCATATTCCCGAAAGCTCTTTTTCAGGCATAAAACCCACCTATTAGAAGGAAGCCTTCATGGCTTAATCATCTTTTAAAGGTTCTTCCTGTTTACATTGCTAGAATAGCAATTCCATCCCTAGAGTCAGTCCTCACCTGTCTCACATTTGGATTTTATCAAAGAAGCCTTAGAACACATGCATATCACATTTATGAATGGCTGGAGTGGTAGCTATCGAAGTGAATTTCAAATTCAAGATTGTAGAAAATAATCTGAGACTCTTCTCTAACGCTTCATGGAATACAAATGAGCTATTAATATAAGTAACTTATTTTCCAGTAGCATTCATATAACAGAGAGTAAGTTATTCAAAATAATCTATTCCTCTAGATATAATTACTATAGGAGAACCTGGGGACTGAAGATGGGAAAATAAATATTATTTACCTCTATAATAGTCTCCCTTCCTGTAGAATAAGTACAAGAGAAACTAACTGATACTTTGCTCAAATGTTCAATTAAAGGAATGAATGGCTAGCAGGACTCTTGAGTCAGACACACCTAGGCGGATGAGAACACTCCTAGGTGAGTCTTGTGACCATAGACAAACTACATGAAACCTCTGAACTTCATTGTCTCCATCTGTGAAATGAAATTACACCTATCCTTCAGACCTGTTGTGAGAAGTACATACAATAATGCAAGGAAGCAAGTGATTCCTGACTTTATGCAGAGAAAGTGATTAATAAATAAGGGTAGTTAATGTCATAATTACCCTCTTCATGGACAATGTAATCTCTTTTTCTCTCTTTTTCTCTCTCTTTCTATCATTTTAGACAACTGTGATGACCCATTAGCATCCCTGCTATCTCCAATGGCTTTTTCCAGCTCCTCAGATCTCACTGGTACTCCCAGCCCAGCTCAACTCAACTGGAGAGTGGGTAAGTAGAAGGAACAAAATCCCAAAGCCAAGTGCTAAGTAAGAGCACCATGAACACATGAGAAAAAGTGATCATTTCATGTACTGGGTTCATGTCCAAAGGCAATGTTCAAAAAATGTGGAAGGAGAAGTGTTAAAATCTTATTGTAACCATATTTCCCATCACATAATGGACATCCAGAGAGAGCTGACTCATGTTTTTTGAAACCACAGAATTTTCTTTTGGATTATAAGAGGCCTTTGCAAAAGTTACTTTTAAAAAGAATTTGCTTTATTTTTGTATTTTGTGTATCTAACAAATAGCTACCAAAACATTTTATTATAACAAATTTATAGAATAGTTTATGTAAAATTTTCAACTTTAATTTTACTATAAAATTATATTGCTATCTTTAAGAATAACCAAAACACCATTAACTCAAAGTAAGAACACAATCTATAATCTTACTAGTAGGAGATAATGGTGGTTAAGTACCTATTATGTAACTTTATAATTGTCGAGAGAAGTCAGGGTAGATACTCTGAACAAGTCTCTGATGTAAAATGCCCTTAAATAGATATTGAATGTCTGGACATATATGCTTCAATTATATGTGGGTGTTGACTTTTATATAATTTTGAATCTCCATCAATAGTGAGATTAATTTATAATTTTGTTTTCACATTTATTGTTTTGTACTGCATTTCACAAGTTTTTATTATAATGAGACCAGTAATTTATACGTCAGTAAGGGTAAAAATTTGAGAAAGCCATTTTAGAATACAGAAAATCTTCCATATTTAAACACTCAAAAATATTTTTAAAAAATTGCTCATGTACTGAACATGTACAATTATTTTTTTGTCCTTATTCCTCTAACAGTATAGGATAACAGCAATTGACTTGGCACTTACAACATACTAGGTATTGTAAAGATAAAAGAGGTATTGTAAATCAT
>PVHX01004368.1:0-126928 GCA_004024805.1 Geosciurus inauris
TTTTATTTTTCTCAAAAGTTGCATTTTAATACATGTTATCAAACATAACAGAAAAAAAAACAAATTTTCAGAAGCTGTACACACTATTCACTGAAAATATTTGTTGAGGCAAATAGAAAAAAAAATTATTACAATCATAATTTTTCTAACTTTGCACAAAATTATAAGCAGATTACATTCTTTTTCATTTGCTCATGGTGTTGCTGCAGCTCAGCTTCAGAGTCCTTCCGTTTTTGAACTTTTTCTTTGCCGTTCATCTCAAACACCTGCCCCATCTCCATTTCCATCTTCTTCATCTTGGCTACATGCTCCCTCCTTTCTTCTTCCATTTGGGCCAGAGGTCTCTTTGTAAGCTGCCCTTTATTCTTGTTGTTATCAACTCCATTATAAGTCACCGCTGCCAGTTTTCTGCTTCTGTAATTCTCACAGTATACATTATTTGTAACATCTTTCAAGTCCTGCATGTGTTCTTATCAACACATTCCTTAGAATTGCAAAATGACAATGTTCACCATTTTCAACTTCAGCCACACCCCAAGGATACTGCCTTCCTCTGAACCTTTTGCCATTAACTTCAATTATAGTATTACTACCTACTACAGCAAGAGGTCAATTGGTTCTTTATCTTTTTAACCAGCTTATTTTCTTCTTCAACATCTGTTTCTGGAATTTCTTTCACTATCTATTTTTTAAACTGTTGACATTGCTCCGGTGTGAGTGTGTCTGCTTTAGCAATAAGTGGGATGATATTCACTTTTACATGTAAATACTTCATACATTCAATATCCAATGGTTTAAGTCCATGTCCTGAAGGAGAAATGAAGTATAAACAGCACTGCACTCTGTTATCAGGCATTTGATGTCTGTTCATTTGAGATATTGCATTTAGGTAACCCTCAAATTTACCATCAAAGTAGTCAATAACAGGATTCCAGCAATTACTATTATCTACTGCATTTCCAAATCCTGAGGTATCAATTTTGTGAGCAGCAGCTGAACACCACCTTCTTTGATTAAAACTGTATTGTTCCACCTGCAGTCTTTTCTATTCTATGGGAAGGACCTGGATACTGTGGAGAATACAAATCTACTACCATAAGTGTGAATTCAAACCTTTTCTTCACTGATGTTTTGTAAACTTTATTTGGGAGATTGGCAGATCCCACATAGCCTTCAAGGTTCTTTGGTTGAGCTATCGTGGTGCTGCTGTTGATGCTCTTCTCCTCAGCAGCAATGGGTCTCACGATCTTTGCTTGTATTCTTGATAATTGCCATTCTGATTGGAGTGAGATGAAACCTTAGAGTTGTTTGGATTTGCATTTTTCTAATTGCTAGAAATGATGAACATTCCTCTTTGTCTTTTTATCCTTCTTTTGCTATACTAAATATAACACAGCTATTCCTCATAGTCAATTTAACACAATTTTATGTCATATTTATTTCTTGGAAAAATCAATAAATGCTTGGGATAATATTTTGGTGTTATTTAAGCAACATGTCTAAAAGTTAAAATATATTTAGGTTTTATAGGTAAGCTACTGCGCTATTATAATGGGAATGATATTTTATATCAGAATCTGTAAGGATAAATGCTATTATAATACTTAAATAGAAACCTCTGCTTCTAGTATTTGAGAGCAATGGGAAGTCTCATTAAAAGTACCACTCATATCAAAACAACATCTTTATATAGTTCTATGCTTAGATTTGCCGAAAGGGAATTTAATGAGAATGGTGTTCAGGTGAATTCAACATAAATATTTATATTTTTTAGCATGCAAATATTTGATTACTCTTTTTCTGACAAAACAATTTCTTTTTAATAGATTGTATGTACAGACTTGGGATGGGAGGTTGCACACTGGAACTGTTATCTTTGAGAAAATCTGGAATTCTATCTATCAAAGAATTCATTAGTTTAATGTGAATGTATTGACATTGAGATTATTGAATAGAATTAATTAAATAACTAGAACTATGAGAAACATGTCATTTAGAGATAATTAGATTTGCCTGACTGTCTACTTTGAATCAAATTGAGTATTTTATTGTTTTTATTTCTCAGCAATGAATGTGGTCTAAAATTATGGACCTCAAGGTAATGACTCTTACAGAGTAAGGTATTTTTTTCACTTTCATATGATTAAATAGTAAATAAAACACACTTCTTCTCTTTCAGGTACAGTATATCATATCAACAAAATTCTACCTAAAACAAGGCTGAAAAGATGGAGGTCAGCATCTATTCAACGGCTTATCAAATCATCTGTTTTCTAATCATCTTTTAAACATATGAAATGATCAGTTTATAAAAGGGCTTCTGCTTCAATTTTCATTTTTGAAAACACCCAATAAAATGTTATGTAAAATTATATATTTTTCTCTTAGGACCACAGTATATTCAACCTCATCACTGTCTGGATAAAACATGAACTGTCCTGGCCATGCAATGATCATTTCAACAATTTTTCTCAAAATTTGCTAAGAAGAAAATGTGGCAGCCAGTGATTCACTCATGTTGCCAATTGTGGCTAAGTTGGACATACAACGTGCACACAGAGAAAAATAGTCTGACTCACACATAGACACACACACACACAGACACATTCACATGTCCATTTCCCTTATAAATGTATAATAAAAACACAGAAAATATTTGTTAAGGAAAGCTGTTTTACTTTTAGATTTGTTAGGATTGACTTGTTAAGTCCTCGACCAGCTTTCCATTATACTTTTTCTAAGTTATTTCACATTCTGTACTTGTGAATCTCAGTTTGTTTCAAAACTTGTTCCATGTGAACATTAAACAATGAACCATGTTAGAGAGGAAAATGAGCCTTCCAGCAGAATTATCGTTCAGTTCATTTCTCTGCAGCTGGGAAAACTGATATCCAGTTGCTAAACTATACCTATAAATTCTTCTGAGAAACAGTATGAGAAAGAGTCTCTCTTAAAACAAAATTCTTCATAAACTAGATCCAGAAATAAATTATCAAATTTATTTTACCCTTTTAGCAACAGGAAAGTGGTTTGTGCACTGAGATGAACCCTAGACTTGATAATTCTAACTTTAACCCCAATAGTTCCCAGACATTTGCACAATTCCAAGTCTCAAGGCCAAGTTTTCTGGTGAGAAGCACTTTGCGCATGTTTTGTTTCGTTTTCGATACCCGAGAAAACTTTGAATCAGAGCCCATTTTCTGTTTCAGGGTAGCATATGAGGACCAAGATTTCCCAACTTTACCAATACCTTTTTTTAATTGAAAGCCTCAGCATCTATTTAATTGCTTGTTGTATTTTCTATATTTCTCATTATTTGAAGTCTGATATATAAGATTTTTTACTTATCCCTTGAAGTACACTCATTATAAAAGTTCCAGACATTTCTTGAAGCTGTTCTCTTTCAGTCTTGTCCATTTTTTTTTTCACTTTCAAAATCCTTTTTTTAAATTTTATTTGTTCTAATTAGTTATACATGGCTGTAGAATGCACATTGATGCATCATACATAAATGGAGTCTAATTTCTCATTCTTTTGGTTGTACATGATGTAGAATCACACTGGTCATGTAGTCACACATGCACATAGGGAAATAATGTCAGATTTATTCTACTATCCTTCCTTCCCCCATACTCCTCTGGAAATGTATATCTGCCAGTATGTGCCTGGGGTACACATGTGCAGTGCGTGTGTGTTTGTTGGCATGCAGTGTCTGTGTGTCCATGGCATGTGTGCATGTATGTCTACATGGGGAATCAGCTCCCTGCTTAGTGGTGACATTTATACCATGGTGGGTTGGTGTCAGGGTGGTTGCGACTCCCAATACACTTAGGGTGAATGGTGTAGAGACATTAACCTAGCTAGGGTATTAAACATCAGCTTGTGCTTGTCACTTACTTTTTTGTAAGTAGTTACCAGAAGCTAAGGGAGCTGAGAGGGAGATGCTGATGTGACGCCTGGCCTGAGTCCTACTATTAGGATCCCTGACTGTGAGAGCTTGGAAAAGCTTCTGCCGTGTGGTGGGTTCACCAGGAGCACAGGCATGGGTGCTAAGATATCTGGGCAGAGCAAGATGGCTATCGCTGTCCGCACCTGGCCACCTGCCATCATCCCTCAAACACTGTTAAAAAGACTTACAAACACCATTGAGAAATTTTTTTTTCACTTGGGGTACTTTTAAATGTAAAACCTCTTTTACATTTAAGTCTGATACCATAGATGATGCTGAGGAAACAAGAAAGGAATATTTAAGCCTTCATATTAAGCATTTGTTTTTAGACTAAAACTAAAAGACAGAAAATTGTGCAGCATAATAAAGATTGGTGAGTAAATACTAAAAAGAAAAAAATGTTCTTAAATAGCAGTTTCACATCAAGATAACAATAAGTAACAGTTTCAAAGTCAATCTAGCCTGATTATCTTCCCCCACCATGCTCCCTTGGTGTCTTCAGTTTCCTAATATGTAAAATGACGTCATTGGAGTAGATATCTCTAAAGTGTCTTCCAGTTCTAGCATCCTAAATTGTGATTATTTGAATCATGTTACTACCTAACAGCTAGAGGTGAGGACTGGGTAGGTAAATTATGAATTTATGAGGTCTTTCCCCCTGTCCTAAAGTTCTGCTTTCTGTATAAAGAAAGATATCATTATATTGTTATTCTGTAAAGATGACGGCTTTAAAGAGTTAAGCTACATAGGTACATCAGCTGTGTAATTTTCTCACCTGTCATTTAGCAACATTGAGGACAGATTTAGCCAGATTACAGCTGTTTTGTCAAGGACAAAGATGATGCCATGCACATATAATATTTGGAAGCAATGAGTGATGTATGGTTAATGAACCCAGAAGCCTTCCTCTCTTTAGACATAAAATGCAGAGCCACATCCTGCTTTTGATCTGTTTGCTCTTTGTGATCTACCCCTTCAGGTATGAGCTATTTTTGTATGT
Source organism: Geosciurus inauris (assembly GCA_004024805.1). Taxonomy (NCBI): domain Eukaryota; kingdom Metazoa; phylum Chordata; class Mammalia; order Rodentia; family Sciuridae; genus Geosciurus; species Geosciurus inauris. The sequence continues at coordinate 4,950 of PVHX01004368.1, forward strand.
GCTATCCATCCCAGATTCTCTCTAAGAATACCTAAAGAGTGGAGGGAAGGTGGTGCCTTTGGAAACGTCTTTGTCTTTCTTTGTCCCAAATTGAACTTTATACAGTTTGTAATGTTTGCTCTTCCTTTTGCTCTTGCTGACCTTATTTTTTGGCATTGATTAAGCACAGACATACTGGGATCCCTTTAATTCACTTTAACTAGATTCAATTGAATTCAGTTTAATAAGTATTTGCTGAATGCTGGGAGAATTATAACAGAATATTTAGACTATGATGGCATAGTGCTTGGTATTGGATAAAAGGAAGTTACCAGTTTAGCAGGAGGAGAAAAGTTCATGGTGGATAAAGACTGGAGGTGTAAGGGACTGGAGAGAAGAACATAGCCTTTGCTTTGGAAGTATGCTATAAATGGACTCAAGATTGCTAAGAGTCCACATTATAACTACATGATTGAGCCTAATTTCAATTACTGAAAATAATTCATTTATTTTTTCTTCTTTTTTGGTACTGGGGATTGAAGTCAGGGGTACTCGACCACTGAGCCACATCCCAAGCCTTATTTTTGTGTTTTATTTAGAGACAGGGTCTCACTGAGTTGCTTAGTGCCTTGCTTTTGCTGAGGCTGGCTTTGAACTCGCGATTCTCCTGTCTTAGCTTCCCAAAGTGCTGGGATTACAGGCATGCGCCACTGTGCCCGTCTTTAAAATAATTTAACAGACAGTATTGCTTCTTGAAGAATTATAATCCCTGTGGCAAGAAAAATGCCTGACACATGGTTGGTGCTCAAAAAAGTTTTGTTGACATTTATAAATTAATGTCCTTCTATTTGGTTGGATTTTCTTCTTTCAGACACCCCCCCCACCACCACCTCAGGGAATATCTGAGTGGTAAATTTTATTCTGTTCTCTCACTTTTAAATGATTAAGTATCATATGTAATTTATTTTGAAAATTATTACTGTCTCAGCAATTTGAAAATACTTTATTATTTTCCACATCAGTTTTTGACAAAATGGATAGTTCTGTTTTTCTAATTATAACTCCTTCATAGGTAACCCTGTCTTTGTAATATTTCTTTTTATTATGATCTCTTTCACTAAGTTTTGATTTCTTTGAGATTCATAAATTTGAGGATTCAGATTTTTTCACTAATCAAGAATTCCTATCCTCTCTCCTCTTCCCTCTACAGGGAATTCTTATTATATGGACATTAGATGTTTCTATTCTCTGTGGCAAAACTGTAACTGTTTCAAATGTTGCAGTTCTTCATATTGCTGCATCAGCATCTTAGAATTGTCTTTAGATCTAAATTTATGAATTCTTTTTGGTTTTATTTGATTCTAATCTACCTCATTATTTGGTATTTTAATTTTTGCAAATATATTCTTATTTTTAAAAGTTTTAGTTTTTATTAAATAGATGTTACTTCTGTATCCTATTCACTTCTTATGCTCTTGCATCTTTGCTTAAAGACTTGCACCATCATATATTTCATTAACTAATTTCTTGTAATGACCACTGTCTCTTTTTTATGATAAAGCATTTCCTTGTATATGTTGTAATTTCCATATAGACACTCATGCATCTTGGGAATTGAATATGAGTAATTATGTGGCATCTGATTAAAGGAGTGGTTCTCTAGAATTGCTTTATGTTTGTTTCTTTTAGAAACACAAGACATCATCTCCGGGGTTTCTGGATTACACTAATAAGGAAATTTGAAATGCTAAATAAGATTTGATTGAAGCACATGATTAATTTTTTTTCCTATTTTTATCCTACACTTAAATTCCAAAGACAAGCAAACTTTTGTCTACCACCTTGTGCTACTAATATTTTGTTGATGTTGTTCCAGTTTCCTTTTTTAAATGATGATGTACATGGTACTGTGTGTGTATATCAGATGGCCCAGGTTTTAGTTCTGCCTCTGTTTTTACTGTGGTTTACTATGTCATCCCAATTTACATGGAGCCTTAATGTCCTTACTAGAAATATAAAAGAAACTGTCATACCTACTGCTGGGAGGTACACTGCTTCTTGGATCCACAGAAATCCTACCCCCTTTCTGGGTGTGCCAAGACTATAAGGTTCTGACCATTCTTCCAGGGGCATTTTATAGTGTTGTTTACATGTGTAGTAACCTTGGGAAATGAAATCATTACTTGTCTTCTAGAGAAAGATCATGCTTACCTACTGCAAGCTGTACATGTACAAGATCCCCAATCTAAGTGTCACTCAATTGTGACACAAAACCACTGCAGGTATAGCATCCATGTGGAGTCATTTCACATGACTCTCAAGAGACCTGAAGGAAAATAAAGGCAACAGGAATACACTGATGTTCATCCTGCTGTAAATAATATATTCCTCTATCTTTGACCCAGGAATCTCTTGTTCTCTGTCAGCACCCATGAGGAGTAACCAGCTAACTTATGAGTTGATAAGTTGATAGAACCATATTCTCAGACTATTACTTACCATGCAGGGAAATTCTAAGAACTTTTATTTTTATATTGAAAGCAATTTCAATATTTTAAACTGATATGTAACTAAAAAGGATTATTATTTGTTATAAAGTATAAATAATAGTCTAGGCAAAGAAAAGCTACTTCTTAGAGAGACTTGGGCATTAAATCCCTTAAAACAGAATCGTATAATACCACTTGTGAATTAATCTTGACAAATTATGAAAACCAAAAAGTCTTGAATATGTATCTAATTAAATCTCTAGATCATCCTACCAACTGAAAAGAAAGATAAGGGGAGAGGAACATGTCAATCAATATCACTGGGATGGAATCAGGCAAATTCAGACTATGAATAACTCCTATGAACAGCTGACTCTTCTTTTTTACTTAAATATATACTGTTATGGTTTGGATGCGAGGTTTCCTCTGAAAGCTCACATGTGAGACAATGCAAGAAGGTTTGGAGGAGAATGATTGGGTTACAGCCTTAGCCCAGTCAGCAAGTTAATTCTTGATGGGATTAACCGAAGTGGTAGGGCGTGGCTGGGGGGGTGAGAATTGGGGCATGTCTATAGGTATATATTTGTATCTGGCAAGTGGAGTCTCTCTGCTTCTTGATCACCATGATGTAAACTACTTCCCTATGCCACACACTCTGCCATGATGGTCAGCCTTATCTTGAGCCCTGAGAAATGAGCCCTGAGAAATGTAGCCAGCCTTCTGTGGACTAAGATCTCTGAAATCGTGATCCCTCAAATAAATTCTTCCTCCTTTAATAATTGTGCTGATCTGGTCCTTTAGTCACAGCAGCTAAAAACCTGGCTAAAACATATAGTATTGATAAAATGCCCAAACTACCCACAGTGATTTATTGTATTCCCTATCAAAATCCCAATGGCACTTTTTACATGAAAAGAAAAGTTCATTCTAAAATTCACATGGATTCTCAAAGGTCCCAAAGTTACCAAAACAATTTTGACAAAGAAAAAAATTAAGGAGCTCACATTTCTTGATTGTAAAACCTATTACAAAGTTAGAGTCATCTAAATGGTTTGGTACTGGCATAAGAAAGACAAATAGATCAATGGGATAGACTGGGGAGTCCAGTAAGGGAGTTCAGTGAGGATGTCAAGGGAAAGGACAGTCTCTTCAACAAAAAGTGTAGGAAAAAATAGATATTCATAAGCAAAAGCTGAAGATAGATCCTTATCTTAGACAGTATCCACAAATTTAAAACAGAACAGATTAAAACCTACATGTAACACCTGAAACTATAAAACTTCCAGAAGAAAATATAAGGAAAAATCTTTTCATGTTGAAATTGGCAATGTATTCTTGGATTTGAACCGAAAGTGAAGGCAATAAAACCAAAAATAGACCAAAGGGATATATCAAACTAAAAACTTTTCACCAGAGGACACAATCAATAAAGTGAAAAGACATCCTATAAAATAGGAGAAAAATCTGTAAATTGTATATCTTATAAGGAATTAATATCCAGAATATATAGCAAACTTGTACAACTCAACAACCAAAAAAATCAAACAACCTGATTAAAAATGAGGTTGGCCCCCAATGACCTACTTCCTCCAACTTAGGCCTCTCTCCTAAAGTTTCTACCACACTCCAATTAAAATATGAATCCATCAATGGAAAACTCCAATAATGAAGTCAGCTACCTGATTCAATCACTTTCCAAATACTTCATCTCTAAACATTGCTGCATTGGAAATCAAGCCTTCAACATATGAGCCTTTGGGGAACTTTTATGATCCTAAATATAATAACTTATACTCACCAGGCTAGCTACTAAACACAATAACAGAAAAGAATTATTTTTGTGAGTATGTGGATAAATTTGAGCCCTTGAACACTAATGGTAGGATTGTAAAAGTTGCAACCACTGTGGAGAACAGTATGGAAGCTCCTCAAAAATGTAAAAAAAAATCAATCATATGATTCAACAATCTTACTTCTGGATAGACATCCAAGGGAATAGACAACTGGTCTCAAGCAGGTATTTGATACTATGTTCATAGCAGCAAAAAGAGGTAGAAACAACCCAAATATCCATCAACACATAAGTAGATAAGAAAGATGTGTCATATATGTACAAAAAAATATTATTCACCCTTAATAGGGAAGGAAATCCTATCATATACTATAGCATGGATGAAACTTGAGGACATTATACTAAACAAAATAAACCAGTCAAAGAAGAGAAGTACTAAAAACAAACAAATAAGAAATACCATGACTCCACTTATGTGAGATACCTAAAGTATTCAAGTTCATAGAAACAAAGAGTTGGGGGAGAAAAAACAGAAGATTGTTGTTTAGTGGATTTTCAGTTTCAGATATGCAAGATGAAAGTTATGGAAATCTATTTCAAAACAATTTGAGTATACTTAATACTACTAAATCATACATTTAAAAGTGGTTAAGATGGTAAAATTTGTGTTTTATACTGTCTTATTCACAAAAAGTAAGGTCAAGATATGATCTGATCAAATGTTAATATTTCTGGTAAGGTAAATTGATCATGGTGAAAATGTATGGTAGTAAAATACAAAAAATGAGTTAATATGCTAGAGTTATGTTGGTACAATTTCTGTTTGTAAACTGTATTATTATGATGTGGATCACATATTTGGGGGAATTTTTGTACATCATATTGTACTCATTAAATACAGAATGTGTGGAATTAGTATAATTAGGTGTATATCATTTGTCAGTGAGCAACTATTTGGGCAAACATGACAGTTGGGAATAGGAACATTAAAGAGGAAGAAATTATTAAGTTATAACATTATGATCACAAGGAAGTGGTAAGCCAAGAGCACAGCCTAATGTCTATAAAATAAAGCCAACTTTGCCCACATATGCAAGCTCCATTCTTGATAATTTAACACACTCCACCTTTATGCCAATATTATCAGAAGTAACTAAATCTTAAAGGAAAAAATGGTTTTTGAAGTGCTATTTAGTGTAGATCGATCTATTTTGAGTGGCATTTAGAAGGGATATATAGAAAGGAAAATTAGTGGGCAGATATGTGTAAGGATTTAGATTATGGATAACCAAGCACTGGGTAGCCTGGCCATATTTATCATTCATTAAAATGATTTCTATTTCAGAAATGTACATTAAATGCAACATATAAATACACACATGTTTTACAATATTGAACATTGCAATTAATATAATGTTTCCTATGGTCAATCTATTACCACAGTGCAGACATTATCATAAATGCTCAGGCAGTAAGTGCTAGAGCTCCATGATGTATTTGACTCAGTTTAATGGCACTTGCTAAGAGGTTCGTTGAAGTTACCATTGGTCTCCCATTCTGCAAATATTTTGTGTTCAGGTGAAGAGTTTTGACTTGTATTTAACAGTTGTGAAAATGATGGTGATGAAATTGCCAAGAATGAGTATTGTGTTGAAGTTTAAAACAGAAGTTTTATGCTAGCTTGAGGTCTCTTGATCCTTTAGAGTTATTTTTTGAATTTTTTCATATAAGATTTATGAGTAATATAATGTCTGAGTTCTTATTTTTAGATATTATATTTTTTAGTTCTATAATTTGCATTTTTATATGTACTCGAATTCTGTGAAATTCCCCATCTTTTTTATATGTTTTATACAGCTTTTCTCTATGCCCTTGGACATGTTAATCATAGTTATTTTAAAGTACTTGTCAGACAATTTGTATATAAAAATCATCTGTGAGTCCATTTATGTTGCTTTTTTAAAATATTATGGATTTTAGTCATACGCCTCTGTCTTTTCACGTGTCTATTAAGTTTTACTTGAGTGTAAAAATGACAGAGGTGCTGTCTGACATTATCTTCTGTAGTATAGGGGTTCACCTTTCCATGTACTACAGATAGTGTGGTGGCAAACACCCCAAACCCGTTAAGAATCAGGCTGAGGAAAACCAGGATGGTGACCATATGAAAGACCATATCTCCTCCAGTTTATTCTGGTCCCCCAGAGTTTCTTTCAAAGTCTGTTGTATCATCCAAGCTTCCTCTTTCTGACAGTTTTTGCATTCTGACATTTGTCTCTTGAGAGTCTTGAAGGGAATATACTATTTTTGAGGCTTTCTTCTTAAGTTTTAAACACTTCTCCTACCTTGCACATCTTCATAAATCATCAAATATCTTCAGAGAAAATTTGTGTTTGGAATTTCTTTACTCACAGTAGCATATCTCTGTGGATGTGAAACTGGAATCTGTCTGCATTTTGTTTGTTTGTTTAAATTGGTTCAGTCTGATGTTTGACCTTTGATTGGCAAATACCACTGCAAGTAAAAGGCAAATGAAAACTGCTGTGTAAATCGGCTCATCTTTTTAAAATCTTCCCTGCTGGAAATCTTAGCCTCTGCAGTTACGTTTTTTTTTTTTTTTTTTTTTTTTTTTCAGCAGCCTCTATGAGATGATTTAGGTCTGCTAATTTGATTTTGAGTTTTTTTCCTCCCAGTGGGACCTGTGGTTTGCTGCTTACAATTCCATCCTACAGGGAAATGGAGAGTCTTGCTCTCTGAATTCTTCCACATGCACATTTTTGGTTGTTTATATCTTGCAGTGCATTTTCTTTGTCTTAGTAATCCAAAATTGCTATTCTGGTTTCTTCTAACTTCTAGTCAAAGACTCATAAAGTTAATCCACTATGATTACTTATCCACTATAATTAATGTTATCCTCAAATCTGAAACGTGTAAGATTTTCTTTTTACCTTACATATCAAGACTTTTCTAGGTGCATCTAGGTATGAGATTTTCCCCCCATCAATTATTCTTAAAACTTCATAAGTCTTTGTGTTAATCAGCTTTTCTTCACTGTGACAAAATATCTGAGAAAAATAACTTAGAAGAGGAAAGATTTATTTTCGCTCATGGTTTCAGAGGTTTCAGTCCATAGTCAGCTGGATCCAAGGCAAAAACATCATGATGGAGAGGGTGTGACTGGGGCTGCACCTCAGAGTGGTCAGGAAGCAAAGCAAGAGGGAGAGAGTTGGGAAGGGGCTAGGGACACGATATGCCCTTCTAGGGCATGCTCCCAGTGACCTATTCCTCAAAATAGGCTTTGAACATTGCCACCACCAATAATAACATTAGATATGAATCCCTCAATGAGGTCAGAGTCCAATCACTTTCCAAATTCTCCATCTAGGAACACTGCTGCACTGGGAACCAAGCCTTCAACACATGAGTCATTGGGACATACTTAATGTCCAGACTATAAGTAGATATTTTTAATATTCTCAGGGAAAATTTCTTCCATATTTAATTAATTTAATTATTATTCTCCTTTTAATGTTTTCTTTCTTTCTGTTCATGCCATTATTTATCTACTCGATGTTCTGGACTTCTCTTCTAAATCTGTTTTTTTTTTTTTTTCATTATCACTTCTATTTGCTCATATACTAACTTTCTGATACTCCCCCATTTGAACACTCAGATAACTGATGATCAGTTTTATAAATAAATCTGAAGATATTATTTTAAAAACTTATTGTTGGGCTGGGCTTGTGGTTCAGTGGTAGAGCACTTGCCTAGCATGTGTGAGGCACTGGGTTCGATTCTCAGCACCACATATAAATAAATAAAGTCCATTGACAACTAAAAAAATATTTAAAAAAAACTTATTTCATTTATGTTACTCTTGGATCTCTTTAAGTATTGTATTGCATAATGAAGGAATAAATGCATGGATATTGTTGTGACAAAAACCCAAAAAACACGTTAGAGTAGAAAATTGCTTTATCAGGTGTCTGAAAACTAGTGTAACCAAATATAAATATGATTGTCATAAATAAATAGGCGATACAGGGTATGGATACCAGAAAGAAATACCTTTTTTTTTAAACAACTTAATAAAGACAAAATCTATTTTAAACAAAGTATAATAAGATGAATTTTTAAATGACTGTTTCTGGAACAATTGGCTGTCCATCTGGTAGAAAAGAAATTTGGATCCCAATCTTGCATAATATTTAGAAACAAATTCCAGATGGAATACAAATTTAAATGAGAAATATAAACAATAAAAATCCTTCAAGAAAATCTTGGAGGACACATGTAAAATCTAGCACTGAGGACAATATTGACTAAAATTGGAAATCAGTAACTATACAAGAAAGATATTCTTTAGGAGAGTACAAAAATTAAAAAAAAATTTATATGGCCAATTATAGCTAAGCAGAGTTCATAGACAAAAACTTTGAGAAACAATTTAGTGCAGAGGAAAGATGACAAAAAAATTATCCCTGAAAATGACCAAAAGCTAGGGATGTGATTCAACTAGAAAGTGGTGAAAGTATATGGACAGGAAATTGATATGTAAATATATGCAGATCTTACATGATTAAATATATGATAAAAATGCTCAGACTCATTTTAATTTAGGAAACAAAAAATTAAAATAGCAATCAGGTAGCATTTTTTATCCATCAGACTTGCAAAAATTAAAAATATGCATAAGATATATATATATATTGATGATAGGAATACAGGCAAGAGCAAGGTCACATATATTATTTCTGATGGAGGTGTCAACTGTTAGAGACTTTTATATAAGTCTCCTAATATTAAATATCAATTATATTAAACTACACGTTAACTGGGTTAACCGTGAACTAATTAGAAAACTACATCATAGAATTATCACAAAATAAGAACATTGGATGAAATTTGAACTCATATCAATTCCAACTTTTATATAGTGACAAAAATCAAAAACTAAACATCCACAGGATACAAAGTGAATATCTTTCAGTAGTGAAATGTTTAAATAATGATAAAACAATATTATAGAATATTATTCAGCCATTATAATGAATAGGAGGGAAACTGTGTAACTTGAATATATTTCCTTAAGTTGCCATTGAGAAAATAAGATACAGAAAAATGATATATATTTCCAATTTAATAAAACAAAAAGGATGGTGCCTATATATCTTTATATACTATTTAATGATGAAAAAATATGAAGCATTTTATCTCAGTGGAGGAAGGACACAGAGTAAGATGAATGATGTAACAAAGTGAAAAAGAAATAAGAAAATTAAAATATAATAAAACTTTCTATTATATGATACTATTTATGGATTAATATAAAATTATATTAATACACTATGTATGAAATGATACTAAGATAATAAAAACCTAGGCTTTGAAATAATCCATGTGAGAAGCTGTAAGTTTGGTCATAAATACAGTAATGAAGATTGATTATGTGTAACAGGTTGCCTGAGACACTAATTTGGGGAGTAAATATTTGGAAGTTCAACTCTTGATTCACATTTAAGAGATTTTTCTGTTTTACAAACTAAGCTCAACATAAGAAATTGACAGAGTCAATATTTTTCGTTGTTCTTTACTCTTAGTTATGATTCATCAATATAGTTAATTTAATAAAAGACTAAGAATAGAGGGTATACCCAAGGAAGATGCCCTGTTTTTGTTCCCAATGGTAGAGTCTGATTTTTTGCCAGTTTTACAAAATGGTCTTGTGTGAATGGATCTACCATGTAGTCTATTTCACATCCCTAAATGATAGCTATAAAGTAGACACCAATTAGCTTATTATACACTTTCTCTAAAATAAATGCTAATTTTCTTTTTTATAATGTGTGATTTGGGAACTCTGAGACCAGTATGGTAGCTGGAAGCATGGCATTTAGCATTTAGGATAAGCTATTCTACTGTCGATTCTGCTCTACCCTTTGCCACCAGGCGAAGCAATCCACAAGGAATGACATTGATTCTTTAAAGCACTTATTGAGCGTTCATTCCTTGGCCTTTGACTCTGTAGGACAGTAGTTAATTGTAGAGTAACTTTATGATTTCTATACATATACATGTCACTGATAGTTGTAAATATCCTTCCCCTTAATCTGACTTTGGAGGTCAGTGTCAGTAGAAGCAATCTTTAAATGAATTGTGTAACAATACCCATCCACCCATCCATATCAAACAGTAGTACACTTCAGTTCCCCTTTTACAATCTTGTAAATTACTATCTGATAGCATGTTTTGGTAGAAAGTATGACTTTTTTCACTTACCATTGAAATGGAGAATAAAAAGTAAGGATTTTCTTGCAAGTAAATGAAACAGTGTAATTTCAGGAACGAGGAATTAGCGTAATAGACAAAATTGTTTTTTCATTTAACTGCCAGGAAGTGAAAATCCTCCTGTCTCACTTCTCCAATGAATTCCTGAGTCTTGATAATATTTTTTTCCTGTCTCTTGAATCCATTCACTCCTAATAATCCCACTTTCATTCCCCTAATCCTGACTTTTATTAGTGCTTTCTTGACTTCTGAGCTAAAGCTGCAAAAATTCAAATCAGATTATATTTCCATGCAATTTAACACCTTTTGTTGGCTTCTAATGATTATTGGATGAAATCTGAACTCCTCCTTATATCATTGAAAGCTGTTCATGATCTGGCTCCTTCCTTTCTCTTGACTTTAGCTTCTGCAGACGTACTGTTTCCTGCAATTATGTGCAATTTAATATCATGTCCTTGGAACAGTCTTTATTTTCCTTCTGTCATCCCTTTTTCTTATCTGATCTTCTTAACTAGCTTAGCATTTTCTATAATAATATCCCAAAAAACATGTATATTCCATAGTAATCATTGCCATCAAATACTAACCACACCGTATTATACAAATGTGAAAAAAATACCTGTTGCAGTCCCAACACTATGAGTTCAAGTTAAAACAGGGACTGTTTCTGTCTTTTGTACACTGCATCATAGTGTGCAGAATAAAAAAGAGAATCTACATGCTTTCAAGGAATAAATGAGTTAATGAGTGACTAATAAGTATATTATAAAGTTGTCTCGATTTTCTAAAATCTACGGTAAAGGTAAACAGACCAGGAGTAGGTGTTTGGATAACAATACTTTGTTTCTGCATAAACTCTCCTTTTCTGTTTAGTTTTCACTCTCTCCCCTTACATGTAGTTCCATTTCCTGAGAGATGTGTTCACCCTCTTCCCTTAGTCACCATGGGTTCTGCAGCAATTCTCCTGGATTTGGTAGCACACACAGCAATGCCATTCCTAAGCAGTACCTGGTTGGCTTTTACTTTGAGATGTTGTGGATCACATAAGTAAATGATCTAGTTTCTCTCTTGTTGACTTCTTGAAAGCTCAAATTCAAATATTTCTCTGGCATTCCTCAAAGATTATAGGTTTTGTAGAAATATATTTTCCATATTAAGCCAAATACAGGTTTTCTTTTAATTTCCTGGTGGCCTCTACTTCACTGTTAAATGTACCTCATTGTACTGTGTTGTGGGTAGTTTGGAAAGTTACCTTGAGCACCCCCACTTTGGAATGGGTGGGTGAAGAACAGAGGGAGTTTGTAGCACCAAGAGGGGTAAGCAAAGATGAAAATGTGTAGAAATTCGTATGGTAGTAAGGACTCTGAACTTTAGGTGAAATGAAAATGAACAAACTGAAAGACTAAGTAGCTACTTAATTCAAAGACCTGTGATAGCAACAGCCTATTAAGAATTAGCATGAGGTAAATAAAATGGAAATGCAAATAAAATATTTTTATTTCAGTAATCCCCAGCAAATCTTTTACATAACTACCTGGAAAATTGCTCCACTGAGTGGGTAGTTGTGTCCTAGTTTTCAATTCCGACATCTCTGTTGATGCCCCAGGAAATGGCAAACGCAAGAGAACTTGCTTAAGATATATATGCACACAAATGCTGTTCATCTTTAATAATCCAGGCACATTGAACTCTGTGTTTAAATATGTTAATGCTTTAAATGTGTATAATGTAAATAAAGATAGATAAATACATACAAATGATCTCTTCCCATAACTCTTTCTTTAAAAATTCTATTTTGTTGTGTAGCACAATTTCAGGATTGTCTAACTATGCTGATAACTTACTATGTGACATTCTTTAAGTCACATACTCCCTGGCCTCATTTTCCTCATTGAAAAAGAATAGAGTGGGTAATATTTTTAATAGGACTTCAGTATAAAACACATGGTTGGTTAGCCCATCTATCTGGAAGCGATTGATTTATGAGTGAGCACATCTTTGAGTAAGGTCAATTAGAGCATTTTCCTGTTTGAAGTCTAAAAACACAATCATCGTTACCTTGAGGTCATAAGCTACAAGGGTAATTAACTGATGAAACTTTTGGCCACCATCTGGCGATATGGAAGAAACCATTACCATTGGTCAGAAGTCAACAACCAAAGAGAATCACATCTTAGAAATACAGAGAAATCTCAGAGGACATCTTTGGAGATCCTGCCTCTAGACATAATATGCTTGTAGTTAGACATATTTGTGGAATTTTCAAGACCAAGGATTCAATAAATTCCTTACTTGTTTAAGATAGTTTTGTTTGTTTTCTGTTACTTACAACTCGAAGACTCAGAATTTTAGTGTTCACCCCTATAGTTCTATGACTTCTCCATAAAAGACTGATAATAAAGTCATTTAATAATTTAACAAGTATGTAGGAATTTTCAGTCACCTTGGTATTTTCTTTGAATGCAAAGTTAAATAAGACAAGGACTATGAGCTCATGGAGTTTATTAGTCCCAAACTGGGAGTATTCTTGTAATAAAGTATTATGCTATAGATACTCTAATTTGAATTATATTTTAAAAAATAATCTCAAAACTATACATATGTTTCAAGTTAAAAAAGTTTCCTGAAAAGATTAATGATTTATTAAAGAAGGTCCCTTCAGTGCAAGAATGATTATTTTTCCTAATTTTGAGTAATTAAAATTTGTGTGCCCAATACACAATAACAGGAGTTTGATTTTATCATTTTACTGATTCAAGCCAAACCCAGCCATGAATACGACTTTGTATAATTTTCTCACTGGGATCATTTCCTGGTGTTATTTGCTAACATGAAATCTTTGTGAAAGTAAGCTTTCACCAACCGAATGAGGCTTACATCAAGTTCTAAACCTAGAGCAAACAAGTTACTGTTCTCAGAACATTTTCTTTGGATTTGTAATCAAACAGATCTACGTAGAAACAGCCAAGTGCCACTGCTCTGAAACAGAAAACTCTTATTTAAGAATGAAAAGGCAGTTTTTCTTTCTCCAAGTTAAATATGTTCTACTTTTCTCACAGAACTCTTTTTCAGTTCACCCTAAAACAGATTAACTGCATTTTAAAATTATTTGCCATTGATACTTGGGGAATTCAAACATTTTACTATTTCTTAGTCTCAGAACTTTTATAATATCTGCACATTTAAATTTTTTTTCCCATTTAATAGAATGCCAAGGATAGCTGAAAAGAAATTTTCTTAAAAGAGTGCTTGTTATAATTACCAACAAATAAATCTCTTTTATAATGTTTATGTAGAGTATTTAAAAGTCTCATAACATGCAAGATTATATTATGGCTTTAAAAAGCAGTGTTATGATCATACGTTTAAATGTAGACTTGCAGTTCTGAATGTGGTTTCTCCTCCTCCTCCTCCTTCTTCTTCTTCTTATTATTTTGTGGTGTTGGGGATTGAACCCAGGGCCTTGTATAGGCGAGGCAAGCACTTTACCTACTAAGCTATATCCCCAGCCCTCTTGTTATTATTATGGAAATAAAATGATAGCAATACAGAACTCCTATGTGTCTGTTTAAGGTTCTGTATTCTGAAGCATCTCTAACTCTGGACCACTGGTTTGGTTCAGAACCTAGGATGAGGTATGAGTTTTTGACTGGGTAATCACGTGAACCAAACCACTGAACTCTCCTGGAAGAAAAACTCTCAAAATGTCTAGAAATGTAAAAGGATATCATGACACGGGTTTTATAGGACCCAAGGATATGCATCAAACATTCCCAGCACATCCTATTTCAATTTATTTTTGGCTGATGAAGACCAGCGTTAACCTAGAGATGAAGCATGGAAAAAAGGACATGGAAAGTGATTAATCTGATTTAAGACATAAAATAGGAATTATGACATAGCCAAGGACATTTACCCAAGCACACATCATTAATCAAATACAGAGGAGCAGTTGCATGTTCTGTTAGAAACAATAGCTCTTCTGGAAGTTGTGAGGTCATGAAAGCCTCAGGATGAATTTTCTTGACTTGTTTTTGATGTTAACCTTAACGCTTCCAAGTCCCTGAATTACTTTTATCCTTTATAACTTGGATTAAGCCAATAATGCTAACCTGCATTAGAAGCAGATCATAAAAATAACTTAAAATTTTTGAAAATTAATGTGATGAAAGGATATTACACTACATTGATACTACACTAAATTGAAAATTCCAAATGCAAAAAATGTTTATTAAAAACTTCAATACCACTTAGTGATCTTTTCTCTATTGGCTTTTAGTAGCTTTTCCTTTGATATCCTTTTTTGTTTAAAAGGGTTAAGAGGATCTAAAATAGAGAACAAAGACTTGATTCTGATGAGGGACAATTCTAAGGGACATCAGAATCCAAAGCACAGTTACCTTTTATGTATAAATACTTATATTTGAATGTATTTTATATTTGTATTAATTTCTCAAAGACATTTAGTTATAGAGGCAGCAATGGATGAAAATATCATGAGATTAAAATTTCTCTACTGAAAACTGTATTCTGTTTTGACTAGTAGATGATAAGACCTGAGGGGGTTGTCACATGCATTTTATTCTGCAGGAATGAGGCTCTGGCACAACAACATATAGTGAACTTGAGATTTTACTCCTCATCCCCATTTATCAAATTTAGAATAAAGTAAACAAATGCTTAATTGTTTCTGGAGTGAGTCTCTCTTCTAAGAAATAAAATAAATATGTTTTAATTTGAAATAATTATTTATGGTATTTGTGTGACTTGGCACCTTTATAGCAATCAGTTATTGTAACTGAACCAACTTATCTTCCCCAAGCATCTTTAATGTTCCCCCTCACATGAAACACCTATGTAAACTGATTCCTGTTTCGGGAAAATGTATCCTGACCATGTGATGATTCTCTCAGCCTCTGGATGTGGATTCCGGGGTTCATATGAGCATTTATAGTCTCTTCTGGGTATGGCTACAGTGTTTTACCTAGTTGTATTTCACATGTTTCTGTTCCTTACTTAGATTCCTGTACTGCTTTGGGAGGTGGCCCTGTGGAGTACATTTGCCATGATAAATGTCTCCCAGGGGTACATTTTAATTAAATGCCATGCTTGTGAAGTTTTAGTGGTCATCTTTGGATGTGAGGTGGAGAACTGTGCTCAATTTTACAAAGTCCCATTTGGAGCTCTCAGATCTTAACAGTACATTAGAATTGCGCTGTTTTCCTAGGTGTATGGCTCATGCTCCACTGAAGACAGTCACAAGACAAATGGAGGTCCAGGGAATCCCGAGTGGCATTAAATGATTCACAGCTGTGTTGGACTGTATTATGATGTTTCGAAGTGTTTGACGGAGTCAATATCACATCAAACATACAATGAAAAAGTGCACAATTTAGCCAGTCCTCCAGATGTTTTGCATATAATTGGGCAAACATGTCAACTTTGGATAAAACATCTGGAACTACCAAGTATTATGTAACTGACATCATGAAAGGAGGCACTGGTATAAATAGCTAATTTAAAATAACTAAATGAAAACAAAGATGTGTTTAACACTAAGTGGTCACAATTTTTGAGTGCCCTTGTATTTACACAATACAGGGTGGGATGTTTAAGCATCACTGCTATGCAGATGTGCAGGAGGAACCAAGCAGTCTCTTTATTTTGTCTGTAATCGGTCAAGTCTTCCCTCTGAGCCCTCAGCAGCTGGTTTGAGAATAAGGTGAGATGAGATGAACGTTCCTTTTAGTTTAAACAGTCTTGCCTGCTGGTGATCAGTTTCTTGTGGATAAGAATTCTCAGTCTTTCAGATGTGAGTTTTCCTTGTTTCTTTTCCTATGATTTTTCTATGTGGTTGGAGGTGTGTAATTTATGGATTCAAGAAACAGCAGGGAAAGTGTTGAGGTTCTCCCATGTGGTATCTTATAGTTCCCTCATATCTCTTTTGCTTCTTTCATCTGGACATGGTTAATGGAACTTGGGCTCCCATCTCTTTCTCCCTTCTCTGTATCTGATTCGTGATCCGTGTTATTTCCCCAGTTTACTCCAACTGCCTTATGTCTGGTTCTGTTCCCCAGTGTAGTTTAGTTCTGGAGGTCTGCTCTGTAGCCTCTGTAAGCACTGCAGTCTCCATTGACTTGCCAGAGAAAGCTTTCTGCTACTGTGGCTTCTGAGTCTGTTGTCAAGGAACCAAGAGGATTTTAGAAAGACAAAACATTCTGCTGATGATGACAGCTGTCCCAGCAGTAACCCAGGTTGGTATGGGTGAACATGCAAGCAGTCATTTCCCACTGTCTCAAATTCCAATTGGGGCCAGGGTTTTTCCTCTCACTTCATTGTTATCTTACTGAGCTACTGTGTCTTCCTATCTGTCTTCCAACTCAGAATTGTGTAACTTGAACAGGTGCCTATTTTTCTGTCCCTATACTTATCCAGTTGGACAGTTTTAAGCTTTTCTTCTAGGTCATGTCCTCTTTTTATCAACAACATGAATTATGGCCATAGATGTTTTTGCTATACTGGAAAGAATTCTGAGTCGAAATCATCCAGGCCTAGCTGGTGATATGCTAAATACTCACCACAAGAATATTTCATTTAAACCTCTGTCAAATTTGATGCCTTGAAAGGCTGCTGGTCTGGAGTAAAATCCTACTCTTTGAGGTCAGAAGGGGAGTACCATCTGCCTTACTCTGCATTCCTCTTGTGTCATCCAGAGTCTCTTTCCTTTTTCTCCTCTACATTTTTTTTAGATGTATGAAATGCCATACTTATTAGGTGCACACAGATGTGCTTAGATGGCAAAGTTCACTATCTAAATAATGATTTTCAAACTTTGAAGGAAAATATTACATAATTTTAGGACATGCAAAGTAAGGATTTACTCTAAGTTAATTTGAAGTTGTTAATAGGGGACAAGGAAAAGATATTTGAAATAACTAGGACTAATGAGAATTAGAATACCTCCACATTTCTGGCAAAACAACTATACAAGTCAGCAAACCTTCCAAAAAATTTTAGGACTATTTTTCTAGTTCTCTGAAGAATGTCATTGCTATTTTTATGGGTATTGCATTGAATCTATATAAGAGTTTTGGTAATATGGCCATTTTGACAATATAAATTCTGTCTCTTCAAGAAAATGGGAGGTCTTTCTATCTTCTAAGGTCTTCTTCAATTTCCTTATTCAGTGTTCTATAGCTTTCATTATAGAGATCTTTCACCTCTTTGGTTAGATATATTCCCAGGGGTATTTTGTTGTTGTTGTTGTTTGTTTGTTTGTTTTTAGGTTATTGTGAACAGAATGAGCTTCCTGGTTTCTTTTTCAGAAGATTCATTATTAGAATACAGGGCCACAGCAATACTGAGCAACAAGAAAATGCTGATCAGGAAACATCACAATACCTGATCTTAAAATATACTACAGACTTATAGTAACAAAAATAGCATGGGATTGGCCTCAGATCAGGCAAGATGAATGGAAGAGAATATAAGACATGGAGACAAATCGACATATACACAGTGATCTGGTATTCCGCAGATTTGCCAAAAATATATTGGAGAAAAGATAGTCTTTTTAACAAATGGTGTTGGGAATATTGGATATGCATATGGAGTAGAATGAAACTATATTCTTATCTTTTACCCTTTTCAAAAGTCAACTTAAAGTAGATCAAAGACCTAGGAATTAGACCAGTAATTTTGCAACTACTAGAATAAAACAGAGTCAACATTCCAACATGTTGGCCCAGCATTGACTTCCTTAACAATTTGATTAACTTCCTTAAGGAACTAAAGCTTACAAAATAAAACCAAGAATCAGTAAATGAAACAGCATCAAATTAAAAAGCTCTTCACAGCAAATGATATGATTAAGAACATAAAGAGAGAGCCTACACAATGGGAGAAAATCTGTGTTAGATACTCCTCTGACAGGTGATTAATAGCCAGAATATGTAAAGAATTCAACACATACACACACACACACACACACACACACACACACAACTCAACCACTAAATGGGCAAAACAGGTATTTCCAAATGTCTAAATTTAGAAAACTAGCAAACATTTCTTCAAAAAATAAATACAAATATATAAAAAGTGTTCAATATCCCTAGTAATCAGGGGAAAGCAAATAAAACTACATTTAGAATTCATCTCCCTTCAGTTAGAATGGCAATCATCAAGAATACAAAGAATAGGAATGTTCTCTCTGGTTAGTGGATGCTGATACATAAGGGGAATGGGAATGGGGAGCATGGGAGAAATGGAGGATCTCTGGATGAGGCAGGGGGGAAGAGGAGGGAGGGAAAGGGGAATGTGTGTAGTAAAGACGGTTGAATGAGATGGTCATCACTACCCTAGGTGTATGTATGAAGACACTAATGGTGTGACTCTATCTGGTTTGCAACCATAGAAATGGAAAAATTGAAATGGAAAAATTCATGTACTATGACTTGAATTGAAATGCATTTAAATAAATTAAAAAAAGATAATTGGGAACAATCAAAAAAAAGAATACAAATAATAATAGATGCTGGAAAAGATATGAGGGATCTTGGTAGGACTGCAAATTAGTACAACCACTCTGGGAAGCATTATGGAGATGCTTCAAGAGACTGGGAATGGAATCACCATATGACTCAGCTCTTCCACTCCTTGGTATTTACCCAAAGACCTAAAATAAGAATAGCTTACTGATGATTGATATAAGCACATCAATGTTTACAACTGTGCAAATTCACAATAGCTAAGTTATGAAAGTAGCCCCTGTGTCTGCCAACAATGAATAGATAAGGAAAATGTGGGATATACACGCAATGGTGCTTTACTTAGTCATAAAGAATAATGAAATTATGGCATTTGCTGGTAACTGAATGGAACTGGAGAACATCATGCTACGTGAAATAAGCCAGACTCAGAAAGTCAAAGGTTGACTGTTTTCTCTTATGTGTGGAAGCCAGAGAAAAATAAGGAAAAAGCAGGGGGATGGATCACATGAAAATAGAAGGGAAATCAGTGGAGTAAAGGAAGGAAATTGAGGAATAGGGAGAGAGCAGGAGAAGGAAGGAACTTCAGAATGAAATTGATAAAATTATGCAATGTACATATATGAATATACCACAGTGAATTCCACATTGTATATATCTGTAAAGCCCCAATTAAAAAAAATAGTAACTAGGAAGGAAGACCAGTAGAATAGAGATCTATTCTAGGAAGGGAGGAAAGTACTGAGGACAGAAATGAAGCAAATTATATTCCATACATGTATGATTATGTCGAAATTAATGCCACTATTATGTGTAACTGCAGTGCATTAATAAAAATATTTTTTAAAAAGTCATCAAACCTTATGGTGAAATGGTAAAGAACATGAACAAGGAGTCCATAGAAGAGGAAACTCCAGAAAATGAAACAAGCAAATGAGATTGCCAAAACTTTCTAGTAATAAAAGAAGCAACACAGACACGATGTACATTTCACACCAGTTATGCTGGTAGAAATCATTGTGTAGTGTTGAAATATAGAAACTTTATACCCTAATATTCAAAATAAGTACACAATGCACCTGGTAACCCAGATATTCTCTCTGAGGATATATCCTAAGGAGAGTCTCAAGCATGTCCAACAGGATATTTTAGTTTCCTTTTGCAATAGAACAAATTACCACTACTTTGTGACTTCAAACAAGAGATTTGTTGCTACATATTAAGTTTTTCAGGAATCTCGGTTTATTTTTGTTGGGTCTTCTGCAGTGTCTCACAAAGCTGGAATATAAATGTTGGATGAGTCTGAGGTCTTCTTGGAGCGTTAAGGTTCATTTTTGCTGGGAATGTAATCTAATTACAGTAGTGAAATCCCATCATGTTCATAGGTCCTGCCTATACTCAAGTAAGAGAAATTATACAAGGGCATGGGTACCAAGGGTCATCTTAGAATTCTTTCACAAGAATGCTCACTGTTTGTCATAATAGCAAGACATTGGGAGCACTCATGAGCCTATCACTGGGAAATGACTAGATAAGAAATGGAAAATATCTTCCAAAGAATAATATACTGTTTTTAGAATCAATAGATTTCATGAATCACAAAATCATGAATAAATATGAAAACATAGCACTGAGTAAAAAGGCATAAAATAAATTGATAGCATAATGCCATTTATGTATACCAGAAATACATGAATATTAAAATGATATGCATTTTATAAGGGCATATAAAAGCAATAAAAGAATACCCATAAGTTCAGTATAAAAGGTGAGTAAGGTGAGGATTATCAGAGGGTGAAATAGAGTTAAAAGAACATAATCAATTAAATAAGACATATAAAATACTTGGTAGAACATTCTTATACTCTGTTCACTATGCATTTGATAGACATACTATGTCAAGCTCCCAGATGATACCCTGAAGATGTTATCATTCATAGTATATAGCTATTCAGGAATATATCCCATATAACTGCAGGTTATTTTGGCACTTTTAACTTCAGGCAAATGCCACCCAGAGTAATGAAAGTGGCTATATACAGGTCATAATGTATATTGCATTAGTAACATTAATATTGATTTTATATTTTCAAAATAACTTTGACACTATCATTTTACTTTTTACATGTGAATTATAAGTGGTCTAAATTTATGATGGTTGGACTTAAGATATATTTACTTTGTGTTGGTGTGAAAGCAGTAGGTGTTCAGTGGAAATCTACTTGAAATTTTGAATTTTGATCTTTTCTTTGCCAGTGACATGTAGTCTGATACTTTCCCAGGATACCAGGCAGCCCCCGTGAGCTGCAGCTCCTAGACAACCATGCAATCACAAGGAGAGCCACATCTGATTCTCTACAATATACTCACTGCTGAGCTAGGGTGTTTGATAGACTAGGTCCATTAGAAGCATTTTTTTTTTGTATTTAGATACTTTCAATGTACTATGGATTTATTAGGATGTAATCTCATTGTAAGTCAAGAAACACATGTAAATGTCCCTTTGCATTAATTTACTCTCTAGTACACATATCAGTTTAGGAATACATTTGGTACCTAAAAATTCCATGCAAACTTATATGCCTCATAAATAATAAAATATCCTACTATCTAAGTCCTTCACTGTTAGTGTCTTTCATCTTCCACAGAGCCTCATAAAGGAAGGAAGCTTAGGCAGTGGCATCTGGAGAAGAGGTCTTCCCAGGAATAGGGTCATGAGTACTTGATTTGGGATCATTGAGAAAACAGAACCTCAATTCCCTCTCTAGGTGAATTTTTGGTCTCCCAAGTAGAATTGTAGGCCTGAATTATACAGTCTGCCTGACTTGTCTTAATAGGTTTATTAAAAAAAAGTTTAAAAATTTTTCCTTTACCTCGGACAATAAATGAGTCAAAAGTTTCCTGACAGTAAAACATTCAGAAAATGATGTTGCTTTTATATGCCATGCTGTAGAAAATACTTTGGAATATGCAACGTATTAATCAAAGATGTGTTTTTCTGCCAGATGAATGTCATTGTGTAGGTTGTTTACTGCAAAGGACTCATTTCTTCCTGAAGTTTGTGTCTATAATATTATGCCGGAAGATAAGGTTTTTTCCCCCCAAAAGGTATTTGCTGTTTAGAGTTAAAATAAGACACAGATTAAAGCTACAGAGTTCAATTTACTGGTGTATTAATACGTGTATTAGAAATAAAAATTGGTTCACAGAACCAAAAAATTGTGGCATTTGCTCTCTTTTCCTTCCTATTCTCTTCATTCCTATATAGGGCTTAGTTCCAAGGCACTAAGAATCATGGATCTTACACTAAGAAGCCTGCATTCTAGACATTCACTCTACACCACTTCACATAAAGGTACAGAAAGCAAGCAAGCCTACAGAATGGAAGAAAGTCTTTGCCATCTGCCCCTCAGATACAGCATTAATCTCCGGGATATGAAAAGAACTCAAAAAATTTACACCAAGAAAATAATAATAACCCAGTCAATAAATGGGCAAAGGAACTAAACAGGCACTTCACAGAAGAAATATGAATGGTCAAAAAATATATGAAAAAATATTCAACATCCATAGGAATTAGAGAAACACAAATTAAAACTACACTGCGATTCCATCTCACTCCAGCCACAATGGCAATTATCAAGAGTACAAGTAACAAAAAATGTTGGCAAGGATGTGGGAAAAAATATGCAATCTTACATTGCTGGTGGGACTGCAAATTGGTGCAATCACTATGGAAAGCAGTATGGAGATTCCTTAGAAAACTTGGAATGGAACCACCATTTGACTCAGCTATCTCACTCCTCAGTCTATACCCTAAAGACTTAAAAACAGCATAGTATAGTAATGCAGCCACTTCAATGTTTATAACAGCACAATTCACAATTGCTAAACTGTGGAAGCAAACTAGATAGATGCTCCATAAATGAATGGATAAGGAAACTGTGGTGTATATATATACAATGGAATATTGCTCAGCATTAAAAGAGAATAAAATTATGGCATTTGCAGGTAAATGGATAGAACTGGAGACTATCATGCTAAGTGAGATAAGCCAATACCAAAAACCAAACGCCGAATATTCTCTCTGATAGGTGGATACTAACAACACACCATAAGGGGGAAGGAGGGAAGAGTAGTTCATTGGATCAGATAAAGAGGAATGAAGGGAAGGGAGGGGGGACAGGAATAGGAATCACTACAATGAATCAGCTATAACTTTCCTATTCTCATATATGAATACATAACCAGTGCAACTCCACATCATGTACAACCACAAGAATGGGAAGTTATACTCCATATATGTATAATATGACAAAATATACTCTACTGTCATGTATACCTAAAAAGATTAATAAGAACAAAAAGATGTCCTAGAGGAATTGGAAGACGTAAGACACGTTAGAGGCTAGAAATAGCCAACAAAACAGGCAGAGTAGAACAGTGTAGAATGGTGAGAGATGAGAGGAAATGGAAATCAGAAGGGAGGTTATAAGAGTTTGAGCAAGCAATTGATGCTTTAGAATACAGATTCTAATGACTTTAACTGCAACCCTGCAAAGAGCCAACTTAAAGAGATCATCTCAGCCAATTCTGAGAGGAGGAAGTCAGGGTGCCTTCAATATAGAAGGCACATGTAGCCCTACAGCCAGGTGGCCAGGCAGGGCTAGACTTAAAAAAAAAAAAAAAGATCAACAGCAAAGAGGGAAAAGAATCAAAAGGAAAAGTAATCCTAATGGCAGCTGAGATTCAGTTGGTATTGAAAGGTACTACTGAATACATAGATACAAGGGAATCTAGGAAAAAAAGAAAAAATTAGATGTCTCTATTTAGGTAATATCTTAATAGAGGATGTAGACTATTTAGAATGTTTTCTCAGATAGATATATCTAATATGTTGGAATATTACTATAATAATTCAATACTAAGTTCTTCGTGTATAGTCTATCATTAGATCTCACTGCCCTTTTAAAATCACTATGCTAGTAGCTAATCATAAAGTGTTATATTTTCAATAAGAATTTATCAATATCAATGATATTTTTGACATGGCTCACATTTTAAGATGATTTTGTTTTAGCATGCTTCCTTCTTGTTGATTGTTGATCAACAGTAAACAGGTATAATGATTGTAGTAACCTATTCCTTGGTTTTACATCCTTCTAAGTTCATTCCATTGGTCACTCAAGCTTTAATATAAATTCCTCAGCATATTCTTTTTTATTTTCATGAAGCTGTATTTCTGCAAACCAGTTGAATTCAAGTAACTAACCTAATAAGTTGTATTTGTATGGCTCTTTGTGTTTTCCCACCTCATTTCTTATACATTATGTCATCTGAAAGAAAATATAAATATCTTCAGGTTACTGGCATTTAGAAAGAATGCTTTATTTGCACAGCTGTCTGATAGGGAGGTTCGTTCTAGCTAACTATATTTCCTATGCACCTGGTTCACCTATTTTTTATAGGCATATTTTAAGTCTTTGGTGTTCAGTTTAAGTGAAGGCAACATTTTTTGAAATGATAGTTTAGTGTGAAAATGGGAAAATATAGTTATTTCCATCTGGTGGTCATTTTTGTCCTTTTCCTAAATGTTGGAGATTTAAAAAAACATCTTTAGTGGAAAAATGTCAAGAGATAGGGTGGTGTAACCTGTGTCAGGTCTCAGGATTTTTTTCGCACTTCCTTGGAAAACATGTATTTATTAACATAGAATCCAGCTTCCCCTCAAATAATACTTTTTAACAACAACAACAAAATCATGTGGAATTTGTCTGCTCAACAGTTGCCACAATGACCAAATCAAAATATGAGCCATAAGAGTTGTACATTGCTGTTGAAATTTCTGTTTCTATAAGATATATCTGCTTCCCTTTAGGAAAGTTCACATAATAAAACTTTTCAATTATTAATTTCTTCCTTCTCTTCAGGTAAAAATGCAGGTATTTTATACAAGTAAATGATGCTATCACCTCAGGAAACAATGGAGATATCTTTTGTAGTTCTCATTTCCTTCTGTCCTCTTGGTTAATAATCCCTTAATGGAGGTAAATTTAAAATCACTCTAGGGTTGCAGTTGCTTCAGTTAAACTGCTCATTCTCCATCTTGAACTTCATAGTGGCCAGGAATATTCTGGTTATTGACCAATGAATAAGGGTAAAATATTTTAAAAGCTGGAATATAAAATATAGTAAATTTTATATACTGGGTTTGAGCTGGGAGTTTCACCAATTCCTGACTGCTCTACATTTCAATTTCTTCACCTGTGAAATGGGAATAATAATATTTCCTACCTCATAAGTTTGGAGTAAATGAGTGAATGTCTAAAAAACTTTTTGCCAAATGATCAATGTATACTCAGTCCTAAATAAATGTTAGTTAGGATACTCATTTTACTATTTCACAAATTTTACTTTGTAGTAGTTTGACAGAAAATATTTGTTAAAAATTAGTATATATCTTTGGGCTGAGGATATAGCTCAGTTGGTAGAGTGCTTGCCTCACATGTACAAGGCCCCAGGTTCAATCCCCATCACCACCACCAAAAAAAAAAATAGTATGTATCTTTTCTGTATATCCTGTACACTTATTCCTTCTAACAATTTTTTGAAATGATTAGTCATATTGTACAGAAAAATAAAGTTGAGGGGCTAAATAGTTTGTCCAAAGTCACACAGTACTTATTTTATTCTAGCCACCAATCCTATACAATTTCTACATCCATACTACAATTATACCTTCCTAGTACCCTCCTAAGGATGTCCACTCTCGAATCACAGTTTATTTTTTATCATTTTCCCCTATCTTTAATTTAGGACATTGTTTGAAAGGAAATGCAAATAAATCTCTAACTTGTAATGAAATTATGTTTTGTGAGCCCATTTCTAAATCTCTTGGTGAAATAATGGAATGAATTTTACCACCAGAAAATATATTTAAGGTGGTTGTCATGTTCTCAGAAGAGCAGTAAAGTTAACTAATAAACAGAAACTCTTCATTTAAAGAAATGATGCTTGGCTATTTCATTTGAACCTCTTCAGTATTCTGAAAAATTACATATGCATTTGTGAGCCAGCTCAGGGATACAAACATGCTTTTCAAATGTTGGTTTCTAAGAAAATGCATTCTGCAGCAAATGGTGAGAAAGCAACAGGGAGTAAAGAAAAAACCTGAGCTTCCAACTTCAGGAGCACCAGCTGCTTGTTGAAAACAAAAATTCTGTGCCTCAACTAGACATTGCCCAGCTCTGCGTAGGCACAGCCAGGTGCTACATAAGGGTAACGGCAGGGGGACCTGTAGACCATTTCTAACTCCTGGGAGTGTTGAGGGGAGTGTGTTGACTTGTAAAGTACATAGAGGATTATGAGTTGGCTGTTCATAAGAGGAAGTGCATGTATAATTCTAATTTCACAAATTTTGAAGACAAAGTCCTGGAAATACAGATAAAGCCTTTTGCTTGATGTCTCAGGAATCTTCTTTGGTAAATGCCTAATGGGATATAGAGCGTTAACAGTTTTCTTCTGTTCACCCATTCATTCTTAAAATAAATGTGATTGCTGCCCACGGGAACTCTATGGTTTGGCAGGAAAGATAATTAAAAGGCAGTAACTTGAATTGAAAGTGCTTTGGTAGTGGGAGCAGGGGGCATGCTGTAAGAGGTGTGTCAAAACCTAATTTGGCTTGGGTTACGGGTAGTGGGGTAGAGACAGCACAAGTCTTAATAGGGAAAATGACCTTTCAACATAATCTCATTGGCTATGCACCAGACAGTCAAGTGGTGGCTTTGCTAGTTACCACCTTTCTGATCTCCAGCAATTCCCTCGCTTTGCTATTTTTCAGATTCCTGAGTGTAAAACAGTTATAATAGGGAAAAAATAGGGTTGTTATGGAAATTAAAGATTTATGTTAATATGTGTAAATGGTTTAGAGAAGACCTTATATATAGAAATTACAAAAATGTTTTAGCATACTTATATTCTGCTCAGCTGAGATGACAAAGAAGAAAACATTTATTTTTTTCTAGGCAGAAGGGAGAGTCTACATCAAGATTTCCAGATAAAGGAATAAGATATTTTGAAGACTGAACAAAATTTCATATACCAATAACATTAAGTTTGAGGTGAGATAAAAAGAGAAATGGAGACCAGTGGGTAGGTGAATATAAAGTAATAAAGGACTTTATGAAATCTGTTAACAAGTTTGGATTTATCCTAATGTTAATGGGAGACAGCTAAAGGGGCATTGAGTATCAGTAAGAGGATCAGATTTGCATTTTGACAAACCACTGTCTGCTGGGGGTTGAGTCTGAGAGATGAAGAGTGGTTTTCAAAGAGCAAAGACTGCAAACAAGATGCAATTGGAAGATAATAATTGTTTATACCTAGGGGTGACAGTGAATCTGGAAGGAAAAAAAACCTTGCAGGTTTGAGACATGTTTCCCAAGGTAAAACTGTATGTGATGTTTCCTTGAATGCGCATTGAAGGAGAAACTGGGGTCTTTGATGACTGACTTAGGGATCCAATAACGAGAAGAGCCCATAGATAGCAGGTGTATGGACATGATGTTGGAGTTACATATGCCATGTTCTGTGGGTCTGAAACAATTAAAAAAGATGCTCATGAGGCAGTTGGTTAGTCTATTTAGTACTGATTAGTCTAAGGAGAGGTTGGACTGTGGAT
The DNA here is from genome assembly GCA_004024805.1 of Geosciurus inauris. Classification (NCBI taxonomy): domain Eukaryota; kingdom Metazoa; phylum Chordata; class Mammalia; order Rodentia; family Sciuridae; genus Geosciurus; species Geosciurus inauris. Next base: position 32,667 of record PVHX01004368.1, read on the forward strand.
ATTAGTGAGGGAATAGATTAGCATACCATGATTTTGAAATCATGGATATGAATGAGATGGAAAGGAAGCAGAGAAGAGAAGGCTTAAGATAGAACTCTAGGACTTAAGATGAGCATGTGATAGAGAGCAGGAAGAGGGTAGAGAGAGAGATGGAAAGCCAACAGAACACTGGCAGAAAAAAGAGCTAGATATAGATCTTTTGTTTTGAATGAAGAAATCAGTCATGTTGAAAATTGCTCAGAGCTGAAGTAAGAACTGAGAAGTATCCACTGAATTTAACCACAAATAATTCTGAAAATGGTAAGATAAATGATTGCTTCTCTACCTCCAACAAACAAAATACTTAACAATACTGTGCCTCATGTTTGAATTTTATTAAATCTGTTTTCGTTGCCAACACATACCTCCTCTGGGGGACTGAACATGGAATGATAGTACATATTCTCTTACTCTTATAGAAAACTAGGAAAACATAAACAAAGAAAAAAAATCAATGGATGATTAAAAGAAAACTTTGTTTCCAGAAGGTAATTTAGATACACAGACTTTCAGTGTTGAAAGATGTTTATATAGTCAGTCTCCTTTTATTAACAAGGAATTATAATTCAGCAAAGTTATCCCCCAATTTTCACTTTTATTCTTTTTGATCAAATTCCTCATTTCTTTTGAATGTGTGCTTGACTTAAAATTTTATTTTAAGTGCTTGTGAATCCACATATGGAATAAAGGTAATTTGAGTCAAGCCATTCAAATCATGTACTGGTTATTTTCTAGGTCCAAACAGAAGAAAACTTCATGTATGTTTTAATACCTCTGCTGTACTTTCACCGTGTTGTTAAATAAAGACTCAGTTTTTTATGAATTTTCTTGTCAAAGGGAAATGAAACTATGAAGACTGAAGGAATTAATTAAGTCACTCTCAATAGAATAAGAATGAAAAATGGATAGCCTCTCCCATACAGAGGAAATATTCCCTGAAAAGAGAAAGTGGGACTTTCTGTTCAAGGTTTTAGTTTCCCCTCCTGTATCTTTTTTATTTGTTGAGATGAAGCAAAGAGCAAGTAACAAACAACAAGACGACAGTCCAAATAAGCCTAAGGAAACCTCATTTAAGCTCATTCCTCATGTGAACCGTCCACAGTGTTTTATTTGCCAGTGAGTTAGAGACGTGTATTATTTTTGAATCAATATTTCCTTTTTTACAAGTTCCTAATACTTCTCACTCTGTTCTAGTCAGACACTTGAATGGTAAAGTTCTCTATTATTCATCACATACCTCAAGCTGTTCCTGTTGAGTTTCTCAGCTCATTTCCTACAGATATTCCACAAAAATACAGCCAAAAAAACTTCTTTGCTAGGTATGAGTCCATCTGAATAAAGAATACAGGAGCCAGACATTTTGCAAAAGAAGAAATGGACTGGAAACCTGGACTCGTTTGGTACCTGCAGTTTGTTTATTTTGTACCAGCTGTTAAACCCTGCTTCCAACAATCTGATTATTCATCTTCATCTTTTCAGCTTTCCTCACTAATAAGGGATAAGTCCTTCCCCAGAGAAGAAAGACACATCTATAAGAAGAGAACTGTTTCCCATCTTCTTTTCAGTTAGGGTAAAGACATTTAGTTTTAATAGTAGGATAAAAATTCATTTATGAAACACATGAATTAAATAGTTAAATAATTTCCAATAAACTTCAAATTATGAAAAGGAAAGAAAAAGTAATTTAGGCAAGATATATGTTCCTGGTGGAATATTTTATAGCAAAGCTAGTTTCTAACTAAAATGTTCAACCATAGTAAGAGTTTGTTTTTCTTTCATAATATTTAATTAAGAGACAAATGAAAAATCCAGAAAATTACTTTGCATTAAATCCTTGTTCTGACTGTCTAACTAACGTGGTTTGGAAGACTGCAGTGAGAATAAAACATACTAAAACTGGTTGCATTTTCTTTTTCTTTTTGTAAATTTTAGCTGTTTCCCAGACCTCTAAATGGTATACTTGCATGTCTTCAAAAGGGTCCTAAAAAAGAAGAAAATATGTTGGATTAGGAGTAAAAATTTCCAAAGAATATCAAGAAGGAATAGGTGTGTTATGAAAATGGAATAACTATTATAATAATCTGGATTAATTTTTCAAAGGTCAAATATGTTCAAGAAATGGTATCAAATACCATAACCAAGAAAAATAAATCAAGTAGTTTGATGCTGATATTTAAACTAACTGTGAAGACATTTTGTAGGCACAGCCTTAAAATTTAGAAGGCTATGTAAATGAAAAGCTGCCCTTTAAATAGTCATTCACTAATCAAGAAATTTACTTAGGGCAGATGATTCATGAAAATTTCCTGACAAAAGAATAACTAAATAGTAGAATTATTAAATTTGATTCTATACAAAACAATGCATGGATCACGTGAGTTCTCATAGTATTGTACAGTTTTAAGTTCTATGGTTTAAATTACAATTAAAATTTTAGATGATTTAAAATAATAAATCAATATGTAAATATTTCTTGCGTAGCCTGCCCTGTGCTAGATGCTATGGAGAAAGAAACAAATCACTATTTTATTTTTTTTCCTCAAAGAATATATAATAAAATAGGGGCAAGATTATCAGAAAACAGTAAATAATATGGGACAGTAGTAGGGGCATTAAACAAAATGAAGGAAATAATAGTATTTATTTGGTAGGAAAGATTGTAAGGATTAAATCTGTTAGCACATATACATGATTAGAACATTGCCTGGCACTCAGAATTGTTAGTTAATATTAGTATAATCATTAAAAAGTTTGGGGATAGTCTAGAAAGACAACTGCAATTAATATAATCATAGTCCACTAATGAAGACTGGAGGATTTTCAAGAAGACAGACTTTGTTGTGTCAGGGTAGTGTAATGTTAGAAAATTTCTCCTTCAGATGTCCCATAGCATTTTCCTTGCAGTCTACTAAAGCATGTATCTCTTTATTTTCTCTTATACTTATTTATGTAAAGTTTCTCTTCCATCTAAGCTGTAAGATCTTAGGCAACCAATGAATCTCAAAACTTTAGTGTTAATTTTACTTCTTTTCTTTATTCTCCTGCTCAAAGAGCTCCATTGTTTCAATGTACAGATAATGAAACTGAAGCCAAGGAGAGAAATGAAATAGCCAGAGCCTGAGGGTCTAGTTACCAGCAGGCCCTGTGCTGGATGTCTGTGTTCCTGACCCATCCAAAAGCCTTCCCTGTCATTCCTTCCCTTTTGTGACCACGGTACCATAACAGTGGGCAATAGAATGGAAAACTGTACGGATCAGATATATTGAGGAAAGATATTGTTCTTAAGAATGGTCATTATTTGGTATCTGCTGGGGATTGACTCCAGGACCCCCACAAATACCAAAATCCATGGATGTTCACAATCCTTTATATAAAATAGCACAGTCTTGGCATTTAAACTACATATATCCATCCTTCCATGTACTTTAAAGCATTTCTGTATAAATTATGATATCTAACATCATGGAAATTATATGTAAACTCTTGTGTTGTATTGTTTGGAGATTAATGACTGGGACAGAGGAGTTTACATGTTTAGCACAGACACAATTATTTTTTTAAGTTTTCAGTCCTTACTTGGTTATATCCATGTTGGTGGAGACTTCAGGGATATATACACTATTTGACTGCATTTCTGGATCCAGTCTTTTGTCTTTATAAACATTTAGTAACTACTGGAACGCATCTACTCCTGTGGCTTTAAATATCTTCCATATCCCCATGACTCCCAAATCACGTTCCCAGCTCTGTTGTCTACAGAATTCTAGAGTTTTATTTTCCGCTGCTTATTTGTCTCTCCACCTGGATGTTCAATAATTATTTCAAACTTGATGAGTACAAAGCCAAACATGATTTCCATCCTTCAAACTGCTTTTCCTCTGTGTTCCCATTTCAGAAAATGGTACTTCCATTCATCAGCCTCTCAGTCTCAAAACCTTGGCGTCATCTTTGACCACCTTCACATTTCACATTCCAATTGCCAACACAGTCTGTCAGCTCTTTCCCACTGCCGACCCCTGTTTCTTACCCTACCACAGCACTGGAGTTCAGGTCACCACCATTGGATTCGAAAGCCCTTGTGTAACCCATTCTCAACCTTCCTTCCAGAAAAATTTCCTACATAGAAATGTGATGCATGAAATTTCCTGTGTGTAGTGACCTCGTGGTGTCAGAACACAGTGTAGAAAATCCCCAACATCTGCAGGCTGCACATGAGGCACTGACAGGTCTTGTGCCCTGATTTCCTCCTCCAAATTTCTCCCCCAATGACCTGTTTCACCCACACTGGCCCCCTTGCTTTTCCTCTAACACAATGAACTTTTTCTTGCCTCGGGATTTTGTGGTTGGAGATGTCTCTGTCTGAGAGGTTCTCTTCTGTCTTCACCTACCACTTCATTGGCGATCTTTGCTCAGTTTTTCTGTCTCCATGAAATTTGTCTTTTATGTCTCTTCCAAAAATACAGCAGTCCTATTCCCTTTAATGTTCCTCCTTGTTTTATTCTTTCAAAGCACTTACTTCCACATGGCATATACTATACATTTTTCTTTCTTAACTGCCCATCTGTCCTATCAGAATTAAACTCCAAATGTGAGACACATTATTTCTTTTGTTCATTGATGCATCTCCAGAACTAGAATCACACCTGGCATATCATAGGTGTTAAATATATGTTGAATGTATCTAAACTTCCAAAGAAGTAAACTTGCTTATTGCTCTTAATACAAAATGCATTTGCTCAAAATGTGCTTTGAGATTTGGGTTGTGGGAGAATTTTCTAAACATCTGTATTTGATATATTTAAAGTATGAATGTTTAAAGTGTACAATTTAAGAAACATGTTTATCAAAATGTTTATATGCACAAATGTTGTTTACATTTAAAAGGTACAATTTAATAGTGTATACTTTAATATATGTATGGGAACTGAAATATTACTAGAACTAAGAGAGAGAAGGGTGATTTCAAGATCTGGTCAAAGATGTATGGTCTTAATTTAGGTGAAGTCTACTTATAATTATTGTTTTCTTTTAGGGGTTGTGCTTTTGTTGTTATATCTAAGAAATCTGCATAACCCAAAGTCACAAAAATTTTATGCCATGTTTTCTTCTGGGAGTTTTGTAATTTGGGTTTTACATTTAGGTCTACAATATATTTTGAGTTAACTTTTACACACAGTACAAAGTATGGATTAAATTTTGTATATACATATAATTGTTCCTGGATCATTTCTTGGAAATACTATTTTTTATCCACTAATTGCCTTTATATGTTTGTTAAAAGTCAATCAGCGGTGGCACATGCCTGTAATCCCAGCACTTTGGGAGGCTGAGCCAGGAGAATCACAGGTTCAAAGCCAGCCTCAGCAATGGTGAAGCACTAAGCAACTCAGTGAGACCCTGTCTCTACATAAAACACAAAATAGGGCTGGGGATGTGGCTCAGTGGTCGAGTATCCCAGAGTTCAATCTCTGGTACCAAAAAAAAAAAAAAAAAAAAAAGTCAATCAGTCTTAGGTTCTGTGCTCTCAATTCTATTCATTTTATCTATTTTTCTATTTTTATACAATAAACACATTCTTGATTACTACCTCTTTCTTGAAGTCTTTAACTCAGGTAATGTAAGGTCTCCAGTTTAATTTTCTTTGAAAATCATTTTGATTTTTTAAGGTCCTTACACTTCTGCATTAATTTGATAATCTTTTAATTTCCAGAAAACTTTATGGGGGTTTTGATTTCAATCGTACCGAAAGCACAGGTGCATTTAGGAAGAGCTGACTTCTTAATATTGACTCTGAGAACAGGAGCGTAGTACTTCTCTCCAATGATTTAGATCTTTATTTTTTTCTCAGCAAGTTTTGCAGTTCTCAATATAAAAGATTAACACATTTTTGACGGTTTCAAATATTTTGTTGAAGAAACTATTGTTTATATCACACTGAAAAAAGTTTTGACTAAAAATATTGTGTGTCTTTGCATCTTCCATTATCCCCGAACACACACCTGTCACTGTGTAACTGAACTCACTTGAAACTCACTCAATGCTTCATGCTGAGGAATACCTATAGACAAATCTGACCCAAGTATTTACATGAAAGTAACTTGGAATTATGGGAATAAAGGACAGCAGTAGGAACAGTGGACATGCTAAGTAAGAGATGATAACTCAAAGATATTTTATGGAGCACTGGAATTTATGAGTATTAGAATTTCATGTAAGAACAATGTTTTTATTTAAAATATATTATTTTGAATTATGTCTAACTAAGTCAGAACTAAAGGAAATATTCTAAAATTATTTTAATATACCAGTTGTTTTATTAAAAGCAGTCATCAGTTTCCTTAATGAATTTCAATCTTTTCCCCCCCAAAATGGATGAGATTTATTTCTGGCACTGTTTTGACTGCCTAGCATTACAGGACATCCAGTCAGAGCAAACAAACCAGTCCTGCATGGTAAGGATGACATAAAATGCAATGATATTATCCTGTAATATAAGCTTTGAAAAAACAGTATTTAAAACAAGAGTCTTTTAATGTTATTATCATTTTTCCTGTATGATAGGAAAAAAACCCACTTTTCCTCATAATAATTAATGAATTAAACTTCAGAAGATTACTTAGCACTTACTAGGAAAATGAAGGATGAATTATTTGGAGACATGAGATGAACCTTGAGAATATTTGGGACTATTCAAAATTTGCATTTATAAAGCAAGTATTGCATGAAAATAATTTATTTTTCAGGTTATTTATTTCTGATGTACAGAAACAGTAGATTTTTATGTTAATTTGAACTCTAAAAGTTTGTTGAATTCATTTATTTGGTCTACTAACTTTCTGGAGAACTTTTAAAGGATTTTCTATGCATAGAGCCATATTATCTCTGAAACGGGGATAGAGGTTACTTTTCTCCTTTTCTGCTAGTATGGGTCTCACTTCTTTTTTCTTGTCCACTTGCGCCAGCTGGAACTACAGCACAGGGCTGAAAGCAGGAGTTAGTGTATTCCTGATCTTAAAAGAAAGTTTCCAGGCATGTAACATTGAGTATGATGGTATCAGCAGACCACTCATCAATACCCTTTTTCATATGCAGGACGTTTCCTTATATTTCTACTTTCTGATTTTTGTTTAATCAATAAAGTTTGTCAGATTTAGGGAATGTATTACCTGTGTGCATCGAAACAATCATGTCACCTTTTTACTTTGTTCTATTTACGTGGTATATTACATTGAATGAATCATATTGTGCATGCTATTAATAAACAATCCAAAAATAAAATAAAAAAAAACAACTTCTCAATTGGAGACATAAATTGTTAAGATGTCAATATTACTCAAAATGATCTGCAGATTCTACACAATCACTATGAAACTTCTAAAAGTTGGTGTGTGTGCCCATGTGCATGAGTGCACACAGAAATAGAAAAGCCAATTCTCATATTTATATTGAGCTTCAAATAGCATAGTCTTGAAAAAGAGGAACAATTTGGACTGATCACATTTCCTAATTGCAAAACATACTAGAAAGCTGAAACAATCAAAATGGTGTTATGGTTTAGGTACTAGGTATCCCCCAAAATCTCATGTGTGAGACAATGCAAAAAGATTTAGAGAAGAAATGATTGCGTTATGAGAGCTTTAACCCAATCTGAAAATTTATCCTCTGATGGGATTAACTGAGTGGTAAGTGAAGGCAGGTAGGGTGTAGCTGGAGGAGGTCGGTATATATTTTGTATATGGTAAGTGGAGTCTCTCTCTCTCCTTTCTGATCCTCATGTGAGCTTCTTCCCTCCACTACACTCTTCCACCATGATGTTCTGCTTCACCTAACCCCCCAAGAAATGAAGCCACTGTCTGTGAACTGAGACTTCTGAAACTGTGAGACTCCCAAATAAACTTTACTTCCCCTAAAATTGTTCTTGTCAGGTCTTTTAGTCACAGCAGGAAAAAAGCTGACTAAAAAAAATGGTGTAATGTTGACATATGTAATATTAGACTTACAAACCAATGGAACAGAATTGAGAGTCCAGGTTTAAAGCAGCAAATGATTTTTGACAAGGATTCCAAGTCCATTAGACTGGAAATTGTTTCTTCAACAGATGGCACTGGGAAACCTGAATTTTTACAAGCAATCTGGACACATAACTCACATAAGAAGTGAAACTTAACCACAAATGGATCAAATACCTAAATATGAGAGCTTAAAGTAGAGCTGGGCATGGTGGTGCACACCTGTAATCCCAGTGGGTCAGGAGGCTGAGGCAGGAAGATCACAGGTTCAAAGCCAGCCTCAGCAAAAAATTAGTGAGATTCTAAGCAATTTAGGGAGAACCTGTCTCAAAATACAAAGAGCTGGGGATGTTGCTCAATGGTTAATCACCCTGGGTTCAATCTATAGTAAAAAAAAAAAAAAAAGGAGGGGGGGTTTAAAATTCTTTGAAGAAAGTAGAGGGATAAATCCTCATGACCTTGAATGTGGCAATGGATTTGTAGATATGACATAAAAGGCAAAGATAAGTAATATATACTTATTGTAATTTATAAAATGTAAAATGTATGTCAAAACATTTGTAAAATTTAAAATTTGTGTCAAAGCATATCAAGAAAGTAAAAAGAAATACATGGCATAAAAGAGAACACTGTAAATCTAATATCTGATATTGTTAAATACCCAGTGTGTACAAGTGATGCCTACAATTCAGCAGCAACAAAACACCCAAAAGTGAATCAAGAACTTGAATAGATATTTTTACAAGAAGATAAACACAAATTGGCCAAGAGGTACATACAAAGGTGTTCAAATTCATTAGTTACCAGGGAAATTCAAACCCCAAACCCAAAACACAATGAGATAACACTTCACCTCTATTAGGATGGCTATTATAAAAAATAACAAAAAAGAAAAATAAGTGTTGGCAACTATGTAGAGAAACTGGAATCTTTGTGCATTGCTATTGAGAATATAAAATGTTTTAGCTACTGTAGAAAATAGCTTGGCAGCTTCTCAAAGGACTGAACATGGAATTGCTATATGACTGAACAATTACAACAATTCCACTCATAGAAATAAACTCATAAAAATTGAAAGATGATACTTGTATGACAACATTATTTGCAATATTATTTACTGTAGCCAAAATATGGAAACACCGTGTATATTAACTAATGAATGGATAAACAAAATAAGGCATCTATGTATCCACATACAATGGAATACTTGACCAGGAGAAGAAACAAAGTTCTGATGCACGGATGAACCTTAAAAATATTATTCCATGTTTGATTAATATGTCAAAATATACTATACTGTCCTGTATATCTAAATAGAAAACATAAAAATATAAATCTACAAAATTCTTATAGGGGCAGTTATATGCGAAGAGTACATTTTTTTTTTTAATTGTGTTTCAATTAAAGCACTGTAAAAGGAGAAAGTATTTAATCTCATTAAAAAGGAGTAATTTGTTTAAATTCAGAAAGTTCATAAGGATTGTTTTAGAATATAAATTTTAGAAAAAATTGTCATTTTAACATTCATGTATGCTTTTCTATATATGTATATGTATTTATGTATATGTCTATATTCATATATTTTATTGCCTTTCTGGTTTTGTTACTTAATAACTACTATGAAGTAGGCAGGTGGGTCCAGGTTTTGTAGACTCTGAAACTTATAAAAATTTTGTTGGTGCATTAACAAAATAAATATTAAAATGTGTACGTAAATTTAAAAATATATTATTCTAACTGAAATAAGCAAGGAACAAAAGGGTAAATGTTATATAATTTCCCTGATAGGAAGTATCTAAAAAGCAAATTGTTAGAGACCAAAAGTAGATTAAAAGGCTACTAAGGGGGGCTGGGATGGTGGCTCAGTGGCAGAATGCTTGCCTAGCATGCATGAGGCACTGGATTCAATTCTTAGCACCACATATAAATAAATGAATAACGTAGAGGTATTGTGTTCATCTACAACTAAAAGAATATTTTTTAAAAGGCTACTAAGGGGTAGAGGGAAGGGTAAAAAATAAATGATTTCTTAATTATCACAGAGTTGCTTTTGGAGGTAATGCAAAAGATTTGGAAATAAATTGGTGAAGATGATACAACATTATGGCTATGGTTAATGCCATTAAAGCATACACTTAAAATTAATAAAATGGTGAATTTTATGTTATATTTATTTTATCACAGGGGAAAATTACTTCCCAGATAAACTTTTTTAAAAATTAAATTAAGTAAGTAGAATTCAAATTTACTTTGTGAGATAATTTTTATGCTGAGCTGATTTATTTACATAGATCATCCTTTGCAAAAAATTATGCTTGGCCTAGAAAAGTTTATGAGACTAATTCTTTTCTAATGACTTTCTATATAAAGATGATCTTTGTGGTTAATATCAGCTCCTTAGTAGGAGTGATTAATAAAGGCACAACTTTGTGATTATTTAGTAGAATTATCATTAGTTCTAAAAGTGTAAAGGTTTTTAATTAATATACATATATATATATATGAGTTTGAGGGCTTTATTTGCAAGGTAGGATGGGGCATTCCTAACATGATACAAATATAGATAGAATCTCTTTTTTAATAAGAAATAATTCTTTCATTAAGTAAATGTTATGGAAGAATTTTTTCTACTTGAATATAATATTTAGGGGGAATTAATCCATTCTATTGATGTTAAACTATATTACACTATATTGATGTTAAACCATATTATTATAAAGTCAGTGACACACACTTTAGCAATAACAGGGCCTACAGAAACTTTAAGCATTTTAAGGACTTGTCATCCTCTATGCGAAACCCTATATCATATTTTAAATATCATAGTTTGATATGGTGGTCTTTCATATACAAAAATGAAAATATATAATTATGAAAAATGATTTAAATAAATGAGAGGACTATTTTTAAGTTGAACTCAAAGAAAGGAAACACAAAATTAGAAATTACAAGTAAGTAATACGTGAGTAATCAACACCGAAAATGGCTTTTGAGAGAGATAGGAGTGACATAGTGCAAACCGCTCTCCAAGGTAAAGGCTCTGGGTCTGATTCCAGGCTCTGACTCTGACCACCTCTCAGTTAATCCCTTAATTTTTGTCTGAAGCTCACTTCCCAGTGCCAGGGAGTATGAACTAGCATGTTGTCTGTGAACATGCTCTGTGAGACACAAGTGTGTTATGAAGAGCTACTAGAGTCTGTATCATCCCAGTGACCATGATCATTCCCTGTTCAGGATCTACTGAAAAAGTGGAAGCTCATCAAACTAGGTCCTGTTAAAGATGAAAATATTGCTTTCATTGCAGTATTTGTGTGACAAGTTTTTTCTCTCATATATGTAATAACTTCATAGTGTAACCATTAAAGTAACGATCTACTTTTTGAATTTTTCATAGGTGAGGAAACTGAGGTTAAGTGAACTTTTGTGATTTTTTTCCAAGAACAGATAGATGATAAAAATCTAATTCTAAAATTCACATAGCCTATCATTTAGTTTTATATTTCGGGATTAGCAATGTCTAATCATAGGATAAAAGAGAAAATACAGGGGAGAATACTGAGTTCCTATCAGCTTGACTTTCCTCAGAAAAATGCACCAACTACAGATAAGAAATGTCTCATTTAAGACACTCCAAGTTGTTGGAATTAAATAGGTAATAATTCCATGGGTAAAGTGTGGGGAAAATGCCATTCATTGTAGTTCTCATGAGTATATAGCTGAAAGGATCTTGGTGGCGCAAGCCTGTAATCCCAGCACTTAGGGAGGCTGAGACAGGAGAATCGCGAGTTCAAAGCCAGCCTCAGCAACAGTGAGGCACTAAGCAACTCAGTGAGACCCTGTCTCTATATAAAACACAAAATAGGGCTGGGGATGTGACTCAGTGGTCGAGTACCCCTGAGCTCAATCTCCAGTACCCCCCAAAAAAAGCTGAAAGGAAACGTTTGAAAACATACCAAAGAGTCTGTCAAAATTTTATGAAATATAAAAAGATGGAAAATGCAAACAATTCTATTTCAGATAACATGAGAGATAGATCCTATTTAGAACAAAATTTTTCTGTTTGATTTAGTTATACATGTTTCATGGTGAACATTTTAAGTAAACATATTAAAAAGAATAGTGTTTATTTTGTAAAATTTCAGCCATAATTTGAGTTCAACAGATACCAGAGGACAATTTGTGACCCTTGACAAAGAAATTTTCATATACTTGGTCTTGAATCGAAACTAATGCACTTAGTAGACATACCAGCATCAGCAATATTATGATGATTACATCTCTAATGATACTAAGTAAAGGGAAAATATGGTTGATATTTCTCTAAGCATAGAACTCTTTGCTACAACTTACATACATTGTATAGTCTAAATGGGAAAACTAAAAGAATATATCAAACTGTTTAAAAAGCAGCTGTGCTATTTAGTGTTGTGTGTGTGTGTGTGTGTGTGTGTGTGTGTGCGTGTGTGCATGCGTGTGTGTGTGTGTAAGGTTTCTAAGGAGAAAAGCAATTCTTTTTGAAGCACTTGAAGAATTCATGGGAGTAAGTCACCTCTGATATGAAAAATTGGAATAACTGTAATAAAACCCATGCAGGAGATTTCTAAAAATCTTTTATTCATTTATCTTTTAAGGATCATATATATTTTGGTGGAGTAGTGTTTGCAGTATTGGAAGTGTAAGATATCTTCCTATAACATTGAGTTTGTGCCAACAATAAGTGATGCATTTTGTTAACATAACTTAGCAATCCATACAATTCCTAAATAATAACAAATGATTGATAATTTTGACGTTACTGACACAGTATATACTTACGTGCAAAACTGCTTTCACATTCCAAATAAATGACTCATTTGCAACACATGAGTTCAATTTAATACCTGGCACCTTGGAACATTCAGGAGAAAAGCAAAACAATTGTCCAGTATTACATGGACTAAAAGTTGTGTCAGTTGTATTGCCTTTACAAACAGGTGCCTTTTAAAAAAGTCATGTTACCATTGCAATTTTACAATAAAGGCAATAATTTTTTACTGTTTGCTACTTCTCTTGTGGTTTTTACTGGGATAAAAGCTGAGAGATCAAAAATGTTCTCTAATGCAGAGTTACTCCATAAACAGCTCTCCCAGCTACTCTCCTGCCACTTCTCTTTGCCAGAAGAAACAAATGTTGGTTGCTTTCATGCAGCCAACCCTGAATTTTGACAAGGAGGCAAAAACAATACAAAGCCAACAAATACCAGAAGAATAACACAAGGAATCTCGCCTCAAACTGAGAGCACTCAGTGGAGGAGTGGCGACTTGAAAGCTGACTCCAGTCTTGATTTTGATAATCCACCTCAGGTTTCAAAGCATAACTAAAAAAAAATACTCTTTCTTCTCCAAAAACTAATATGGTAAGCAAGTTACACAGATAGCTATCAAACATAATATATATAATTTTGCTTTTAAATACAACTCCTTTTCTGCTTATTGTTTTTCCTTATTTAAATAACTTCTACAGTGTCACCAACTGTTGAATTCTGGTTTTGTGAATGGGAATTATAGGCAAACAAGCTCTCCACTGACAGCACAAAAGAAAACAATCACAGTATTAATTATAATTAATATTTATATTTTATATATATTAATAATTAATATTAATATTTAAATTAATAATTATAATTATAATTAATTATAAGCACATAGGTGCTTGCTTAATTTCAGATAGTAAACTATAAGTACTTTATACTTCTCTTTTGATTTTTACAACACTACATACTTTTATAATTATCTTACTGAACAGATAAGGAGATTGAAACTGAACAAAATAAAGCAAATTACTTCGTTACAACTAATAACTGGATAAACCATTTTCCACCTACAACTACCTTCTGTTGAAGCCCCTCTTCACCCTCATGCTCCACTGCCTCTTCATAGAAAAATGGTGATTTTTCTCACCCAAGTGCACTAACAGAGGTTTTAGTAGTAAATATTATAGGAAAGGAATATTCTTTTTTACCTTAAGTATTCTATTGGGTGGTTCATGTGTGCCATATGCATTTTGTTATCTACAAACTATCAGCTGTTTACTGCCAAGAATCCCGGTCAGGCTAGGAAAAATGGTTGGACCCAGCAGCAGTTCACTTCTTAAGAGAACCTGTGTTTTTCAACCAGCCACCTATATTGTGAGTTTATTTCTTCTTCAAAACTAATCCTGGCATTCTTATTCAAAAAAGTCTGCATTGCATTGGACTGGTTTAGATTACATGGGCAAAATGGATGACTCTTTAGGTGGGATGGAGCTTATCTCCATGGTGTTAAGCAAACTGCTGTAAAGGGAAACAAATAACTTTGCTATGCCAAGTAATACCCACCATCCACTTACTAGTTCAAGACATAGATATTAAAGCCTTTTAAAAATACAGAAGAAGAGTCTCTGTACTCTTTTCAGATGAAAGAAAGCTTACACAATCAAATGGATGGAAAATAAAATCTGTGACGAAAAATGTGTAGAGACATATAAAATTAGAGGAAAGAAAGCTGTTATTGCAAGACCTGAGCTGATAAATCATTGTTTCAAGGAAATTAGGGCAAAGAATTTATATGTTAATACCACAAAAAAGAGGGACAGACATTACACAAAAGAAAGAACTTATGAATTGTAAAGAGAATTAGGTTCCAAAGGAAGTTCTTGGAATTTACTATATGGAGACTTTTTTTTTTTAAATACAGCATTATGGAGTTACTGTGCTGAATAGTTTGATTGCTTGAGGCAAGAAACTGGGCACTAAAATTGGACATTGCAGAGTTTATAATTGGAGATCTGATTACTCATAATTATAGAAAGGGTCTACTAGTGGCACAGCACTGACAGTGATCAAATTGGCATTAGTTTTGCAAAACACTTAAACTGATTAAAGTACATTAAGAGGTACTTTCCTTTTTAAAGACTACTTTTGTTTTAGCTCTAAAATATAGTTTTTATTTGCTTAACAAACATGGATCTATTGATGAAAGTGGTTTTCGTAAAAAAATTTTCAGCCAAGTTAAACCAACAAATGACAGAATTTCTTTTTCTATTTTTCCAAAGGTACTTAAAATTGGAGGAAACACACCCCAAATTTAAACTATTTGAGCCCACATTCCAGGAAATTCTTTGGCAGTGTTAATCATGAGCATCAGTTTCCAAACACCTTGGTAAAAATGCTGTGTTCCAGTTGTCACGTGGACTGAAAATCTTAAAACTCTATTCATTTTGTTAGATCCTAAATACTTTGCAATGGTGATAAGTAGTATTTAACAAAATCAAGTGCATTAAAAGCTATTGATTTTTAAATTAAAGAGATTGTGTGTTTGTATGTATAATTTATTATGTTATAATATTATACATTCTACATACATTATTATATACAGATCATTGTTTCAATCATTGCTTATCAACATCTAAATCATTGTTTATGTGTATATAAAATATGTTTATAATTTTCCTCAATAAATCCTCTAATTTTCTCTTCTTTCTTTTTTGTCATATCTGAAGCCAAGAATAATTAGAGGGATTTTTATAAATTTTGAAATGGATTTAAGAGTCTTACTAGTAATAACTTTTTCCATTTATTACAATACAGATATTAGAAAGCCATATTTTAAAGGAAATTAGAAATGGTTAAAAGAATACTAAAGGTATTATTTTAGGGTTATTGAATTTGACAGCCCTCCTCTGCCAAATAAACAACCTAAGGTATTATTGAGAATTGAGAACATCAGAGTTAAACCTTGTTCTTCTCTTAACTAGGTCTTTATCATCAAATACTTTGCTTACAACTCATCTTTGTGTCTGAAAACTAAAAGAAATAGGCCTTCTAGATGAGAACAGGAAACTTCACGACTTAGATCTGTATCATTCATTGGCTATAGCTGTTTGTTTACTGAACCACCTGCTTTCTTTATCAATAAAGTGGGAGCAATATTCCTAAGAGGTCAATGGTTCCAGTTGTACAGTACTTATTAATTTGTGGAGTGTGATACCCAGTAAAATCTAAGACTGCTTTTGTCCTGACAGGCAACGTTTACCATTTGGGCAGAGAGTTCACAATTTATGAATCACTGTGACATCTCTTATCTTGCAAGAAAACATCTTAAATGCTATGTAAAGTCTGGCTTTAGCAAAAATAACTAAAGGAGGGGTGTGTGTTTGTTTCTTGTAAACTGACCCTCCTGTCTTCAAGAAGAGAAGAGAGGCTAAGTAGTTTGTACCAGGAGAGGGATGATGCTGTACTTTTCTTGGATTCTCAAAAGAAAGCTCATTAATGCAAATTCCCCAGTGAGTACAAGTGATTAAAATGCTGGTTATTATTCACAATTACTTTTGCAAGCAGGCTATTTTTGTCAGAAGCGTGGGAGATTTGACCCTGTATAAACAATACAATGATCAAAGTCAAAATGGTTTTGAGATTTTTATCTTTTGAAGAAGGGAAAAAAAGTGATAGTGTTATCAGTTTGGATTAGCCGAGACTTGAAGATGTAGGACTGTTATTCCACCTTTGGAACTGGAAGTGGTAGTAATGGAAGGGCTAGTTAACATAACAGCACAGAAAAATTCTCAAATTTTAGCAACATAATATAATGAAATGGAAAACTTGGACCAGAACTGATCTTCTGTCATCTGCATTTGTTTTCATCTTTACCCCACTTACTGGAAGCATAAGTTATTTGAATGCATATTAAACTACAGTGAAATGGCAAATAAAAAGGAAAAAAAAGCAACTGATACACATTCAAAAAACAGTATGTAGAAGGTAGGGTGGAGTGGTTTCTTTAATTTGAATGACTATATGAAAGTTTTTTTTTTTTTTTTTTTTTTTGGTACCAGGGATTGAACTCAGGGGTACTCAACCACTGAACCACATCCCCAGCCATATTTTGTGTTTTATGTAGAGACAGGGTCTCACTGAGTTGCTTAGTGCCTTGCTGTTGCTGAGGCTGGCTTTGAACTTGTGATTCTCCTGTCTCAGCCTCCCAAAATGCTGGGATTACAAGCGTGAGCCACCACGCCTGGCTACATGGAAGTATTAACAGGAACTATCAAAACCAGGCATTTGGAAAGTAATCAACAATAAGATGGACATTATAAAAAATTTACGAAAATATAAATTTACAAAATTACATAGTAGAAATCCCCTCTGAATAAATGCCACTGAAACTTGTCACATATTAACACCTCTCACCCCTCATTTCTCATATGATTCTGCTGAATTTCAATGTCTTGTATTTTAAATGTATTTCCCAGGGATTTCTGTTCTCCTCCTTCTGTTAACAATATAAGTTTTAGATGACCTATGCATATGTATTTTTTACATTAGAGATTTATTTATCTTATTATCTATTGTGCATTAATATAATAATGAATGCCTAAATCATGGAGATGTTAAATACTTTTAAGTAAATAAATTCAGAGAGAAGTCTTCCTATTTGACATGTAAACATTTTATGTTAATGTGTTTCTTTGGACTCAATAGCTTAATCTGGGATTTTCCAATGGGTGAGACAAATATTTTCTGGAGAACAGGTGTGTGTAAATTGAGTATGTGAAATTAACCATGATATGAAGTACCTTCTCACTTACATGTCAAAGACACCTATCTTTTTTACCCCAGAGAAGGGGCAGTATCTGACAAGGGTGATTTTTGTTTCACTGAATAAAAAAAAAAAAAATCAAAATCTGATTATCAGACTTGCTAAGTACGCAAACAGACTATTGAGGAAAGCAGAAATCTTTTCTGGAGATTTTTGTATTTGCCTGCTTCTGATGAATTATATGCATACTTTTTTGAAGATGAAGGAAAGAAAAAGAAGAGGGAACTATGATGATACACACTTTAGGACTGCATTTCACTTAGAGCGGTTAAGAGTTACAAATCATAAACCTACTTTTAGAGTTTTTCATAGCAATATGTATTTATAATTAAATTAATGCAACTTCAGTTTTTGAGTGTTCATTGTTTTTATCTGATCACAAATTATAAATATTTCTATGCCACAAAAAGGAACATTTTTCCACTGCCTAATTTGAAAGTGAGGTTTTACTTTGTAGAGGTTAATAATTGTAGCAAGAGCATCTTACTTCATCTTTAGTATGAAATTTAGAGATTAAATTTAAAAAGGATACGAAAATCCCACAAACAGCTGAGATAATATTCCTGTCTGAATGCCTTGAAATCTTATATCCTGAGAAGCGAATTTTCTTGAATTACACACACAGCATCATCACACATAGCAAACTGAATAATTTTCTCAAATACTAAAAATTCTCAATATAGAGAATATTTAATTTTCCAGCAAGGAAAAAAAATCCTAAATGATTCAGTAGCTGGTCCAGACTTGAAAATAAAAAAAAAAGAATCACAGTATATCTGCCTGCATCAATTTAGTATAAATTATGAACAGAGAAGGAAAAGCACCTGCATTGCTCACCCTGTGTCCAGAAAGTTGCTGAGCACAGTTTATATTGTCATGCATAACAAACATCTCTACACAGACACACATAAACTGTGTCTGACATTGGAATCTGGTTGGGCTACAAGTATAATGGTCTGATGAGGCCTTGCAATGTCCAGTTTTCCAGGGGTCCACTCTTGCCAGCACCTTCTTCAGCATGCACCCTTTAACTCGCGGAAAGTAACAGACTGACGTGGAATGATAGGAAACAGCTTGAAAGAATTAGAACTGTAAGTTACTAAGAGAGATGGGAAAAGGTGAGAAGTGGAGCTGGAAGAAATTAATAAAAGCTTATAAAAGCTGAGCTCAAAAGGTATTAATAACACATATAAAGATGTTTAATTAGTGTGTGGCAGAACATAATTTGAAGTGAGGTTTATTTGATCCCCAAACCTGTCTTGTTTCTGTACCTTCTAAGGAAAATAAAGTGTTTGTATTATAAAACAGACAAAATATAGATTAAAATAGCATTGTTACAGAATTATTGAAATGAAGCATTTTTGAATAATTTGAAAATTAAATGTCTGTATTTTGAAATAAATCACAAAGCAGATTAATGGAGACTGATTTGAAAATACAGAAGCAGGGAAGACATACGTATGTTATGTGAGCATGAATTCTGCAGAAGGTAGTCACTCTTGTTGAGTCATATTATTCTTTGGAAACAAGTTTTACATTTAATGGGTAAATTTATATTCATTATTTTATTAGCTTTGACATTTTGATCCTCTAATCAGAAACCAAGATACACAAGCTTTATTAGAGCTCTCTGTGGTAGCATTTCAATTTTTTAAAATATAATTAATGCAGGATTCTCTACTTCATGTTTTACTGCAAGTTTTTGTATCCCAAGGGTTAGCCCTACTATGACTTTACAAAATGTTTGTTAATATTTGTGATGTTAAAAGTCCATATACTTTATCACATTTTAGGACTTGTGTGCTTCTCTATTAAGCCAATGTGTAGATAAATAAAACAAAAATATTTGACATAATAGATTCAAAAAATAGATACAGAATAGATAGAGCTTTTAAAAACATGAGGCTCTAAATGCAATTGCAATTTTCATTTGTAGTTAGAGATGTAAGGATTATTCATTGTGAAACTGTTAAGAAGAACTCAACATACTTAAAATACTAATAGTTTGCTTACTGATATGGTATTGCATAGCTGTTGCAAGGCAATTAGGAAAAGGGGAAAGATTTTTTAAAAAATGAAGTATATATATATGTATATATATATATATATGAATAGATATACATTATATAAAAAAATATTTCCTCTTCCCCTAATTTGAATAAGATTTTGTTAGAGTAATTGCAAAAAAAAAAAAAAAAAAGTGAATATTTAGTCATTCTGCTCTTGCACTAGGAAATCTTGCCATCCTGGACTGATGTTCCCACACTTTCTAGGATTCTTCATTAAGAAATTCTAAGGGTTTCAGCCTCCTTTTCCTCATCTAGCAAAGAGCTACTCTCTGTTATCTTGTACTCACATTGCATTAAACATGTTTATCTTTTTTCTTATTCATTAGTACACACATAAATATTCAACAAGCGGCTGTCTACAGAGTTGGAGAGAGTCCTGGTTTATTGTACTTGCCAATATCTGTGGTGTTAATAAACTCCATTGCTAATTTCAAGCTACCAACTAGATATCAGGGGCTCAGGTGTGCATAATCAGCACAGGTTGGAATGATGTGGCCTCAGCATATCATTGCAGTTGATATGAATGCTGAATAAAATCTGAACATGTTGGAGAGACCTCCATGTGTAAGCATCTAGCAGAGCTTAGGCCCTTTGGCTGATATGGGTTGATGCAGAGGATCATAAAATTCCATAAACACACAATGAGTATGTGTCCATCCAGCAAAAGACTTGACAACTGCGATGGCGGGCTGCCTCAATAGCTACCATTCCTCACCTACCAATTTCCTATTCCTTCCACCAAGTACCAGATGCGTAAGTTTTTATTCATGAAATCAGTTGTATATGAGCCAGCTGCCCTTTCCTTGAGTCCAGTGAATACCTAGAGTATTTGGTTCTTACAGTAGATTATGTAAAGCCCTCCTCTTTTGTAAGACAAAATGTTTTTCAATAAGAATCTTGTAAATATCAGTAATAACCGATATTTCAATTCACTTTTTAAACAAATATAAATACAAATTAAAATAAAAAATTTTGAAAATGTCATGAAATATTTGTTGAATTAACTAAAATTTGAACTTAACAAAATAAAAATACATACTTTATGGTCCTCACTCTGTTTCACTATTTTAAATTTAAATACAATAAAAATCCAAGCGGTCACATAGAATGACAGAGATGAAGTTACTCAAATTTTGTTTCTTCATTTTCCAATGAATTTTCCTAAAAACTCACTATTTAAATGCAGAGCTGTATACTATAGGGAACAAAGACACAAATGGAGACCTATGAGGATTCCAATAACACTGAACTCAAAAGATGTGTGTCAGCTCGTGGAAGGAGGTAATCTGTGTAAGTGGAAATTCACATTCTCTGTAAAATATATTGTTTATTAAAGAAAAAGTATAGTAAGAATAAAATCTGGTGACAGAGGCTCATGCGCATGCACACACACACACACACGCACACACACACAATCCAGCAGCAACCATAATGATTTTGTTTGGAAATTAGATGAACAAATTTCCTTTCTGGGAGGAGTCTCTGACGACTGATTTTATGTAGAAGAGCTATCACTTGGTGAAATAAAAAGCTTGCTGCTTTAAAATTCTCCATAAACCATGAATCCACTTAGAACTTGCAGCAAGGATGGACCACTACCAATCTTTCTTCTTATGCCATCGAAAGAATTTCTGACACAAGTAACCACAAGGACATGTGTATATATACAGACACACATGTACATAATAATGCAGGCATCCATACACATGCTTATGTGTGTGTCCTCAATGCTACTTGAAAATTCTTTATCTCACTTCTGATTGACTATTGAATTTCACAAAATAAAAATTTCAAATATTTTCAATATTTTAAGTTTCCAAGCCCCCTTGTTCCTTAAATTTTAGGAACTGTCCTTCACTTCTCAGTTTTCTACAAAGTTTAAAACCTTTCTATCTAAATGTTTTAAATGAGGTAAGTTTGAATTCAATGTGGTTTTTTTCCAGTTTCATCATTAACTTCATATTTCTCTCTCTTCTTCCTTCTTTAATTCCTCACATGAGAAGCATTTCATTCCCTGTCTCAACCCAATCCTCTATTTCTCCATTGGATGGATAGTATGTCTTTTGAAACCTCACTAAATAAGTTACATGCTATCTTCTTTTAGTCTCTAGATTCTTCCCACAGATATATTTAATTGTCCTGTTATGATTACAAAGAAGTTTTTTTCCTAAATATTTTTTTTAGTTGTTGATGGACCTTTATTTTATTTATTTGTATGTGGTACTGAGAATCGAACCCAGCACCTCACGCATGCTAGGCAAGCATTCTACCACTGAGCCACAACCCCAGCGCTACAAAGAAGTTTTAATTGTCTTCCTTTTTGATTTGTCAGTTCATCATTCTCTTTTTATTCTACTGTCCCTTCAAAGTCACTCCAGGTCTACAGACTGAATACCATACTGAGAGCTTCTTTGCCATTTACATTTCTCTAGACTAGTGACACACTTGACTGCACATTTCTCTATGAAATTCTCACTTCATTGGACTCCTAAAAATCTGTATTTCTTCATTCTGTTCTGACTTTTCTTTTAATTTTATTCTTTGACTTTTCTTCTTTCCTTTGACTTAAATATAGCTCTGTTATGAGAGTTTGTTATTTCTGCTACTAACAGCGTGGTTCTGAGCAAACTAACTAATCTCTCTCTCATCTGTAAAAATATACTTGTGGTGGTTATGAGGTGTTAGGGTTGGATCTTTAATGTCCCCTGAAAAACTCATGTGTTAGGCAATGCAGGAATGTTCTGTGGTGAGCTGATTAGATTATTAGAGCTATAACCTAACATCTGAATTAATCCATTTGATGGATTAGTAATTTGAATGGACTGCTGGTTAGTACCTATAGGCAGGTAAGACATGGCTGGAGAACACAGGACACTGGGGTGTGCCCTCAGACTATATCTTGTCCCTACCTCTTCTCTAACTCACTTTCAGCTTCCTGGCTACCATGAGCTGTGTATCTTTCCTCCACCACATCCTTTTGCCATGATGTTCTGCCTCACCTCAGGCCAAGAACAATGGAGTTGGCTGACCATGGACTGAAATCTCTAAAACCATGAGCCTCACATAAACTTTTCCTCTTCTAAGTTGTTCTTGTTGGGCATTTTGGTCACAGTCATAAAAATCTGACTAACACATAATGATTAAATAAATTCATAGTAAAGTGCATAGAACAGTATTCAACAGTTTGATACATAATAGGTGACATTTGTTAAATAAATGAAGTAGACAAGCTATTTTTATCATATTTTTAACTTATATTCTCTCCTGAGTAATCTTATCAAACATCATTGTTCGGTGAACACTGTTCTTCATTTATATGGTTCTCAAAATTTTATTTCCACTTTTGACCTACATTTTATCTGCTTCACTTAAGATAAATATTTACAAAGGGTTTCCTTTTTACCAGCTTATGATAAATTTCAACAGCAAACAATATAGTGTGCTTGAAGAGTGTATGTGGCAGACGTGAAATTGTGCTATACCAGCCTTCCCCAAAATGAGAACTTCTTGAAAACAGTGAGGGTGACTGACACTCTCTTGCCACCATACCTTTGGGATGTGCAGCAGTCTCTATGTAGAAGCCATGCTGTCCTGGGGATGCTTACAACCCATGACTGAGCTTGGAAAGGGTATTGGAGCATGGACATTCAGGACTTAGCTACTGAGCAGTATTTGCTTTTGGACATCCCATTGGCCTGGTGATGACTTTCTCACAGGTGTACTGTGCACTGAGGCTTTCCTACCCAGTGTTCTTTTCTTCCTATTTTTCTTCACAGGTGTGAAACACTTCTGTCTTTTCCTTTTCCTTTTGTTGAAAATCTCTGGCACTTCTAATTTGGTATTGATGTCTCTCTTGGCCAACTGACCCAGCGTAAAGTTAGTATCATTTGAAAATTAGTGGGAAAAAGCAACACAGAAATTTCCCCAATCATGACCTTTTGACAGATTATCTTCTGGAACACATAGACACTTAGAAAATATTAATGATGTGATTTTGTTAGGATAGTTGGGATTAAAATGTTATATATGTATTAATAGATTTTTTATTATTCATGAGGATAGAAAGGTAACACATAAATATCAAAATAGCTACAATATGGATTTTTCTTCAGATTTTTTCTTAATATTACTTTAGGATTTTTATTTGCAAACACACATTTAAAGTACTTACTAATATGTTCTTAATTTTCAAGTATTATTTCTTCCTAAATTTCTTTGCTTTACTATATTTCTGATTTCTAATTTAATCTTGTTTCTATTCAAAGAATTAAGATACCATTGTTTGCAACATATTGGTATTTCTTTTGACATACACAATTTTTGTTAAGATTCCATGTATGTTGAACCTTGTACATTTTATATTTGTGGAATTTAGTTTTCTGTATTTGTTCATTTGTTGCTTTTTAACTTCAAATTTTATCTTTGATGATCTTTTTAAAAATACATAATTTATTATTATCTGAGAGAGCATGGACATGTTCTTATTCTTGTAATTCTTCATTTAAAAAAATTATGTTTTTAAATTCAAATTGTCATATTTTCTGTGTCCTCCTCTGTTGTCACATTATCGAATACTCCTTTTCTTTCCTCACAGTTTAATCTTAAATTTAGTATTAGAGTATTGATTTATTTTTCATAATGATCAGCACTACATATGCACTTTTAATCTAAAACTTCATGTTTTGGATGACTGAAAAATTCTCAGTCATTTTTATCTAAAATATTACTTTTTTCTACTATTTTGTCAATTCTGTTTCTCTGAAATTTTTACTAAACATATTATGGAGACTAATTTGTTTTCTTTGCTTTAAAATTTTCTTTCATTTAAAAAAATCTCCATTTAATTTGGCTGTAACCTAGCTGAATTATACATTTATTATCTTCTAAATTACTGTTTTCCTTTTGACTAATACAAGGCCAATTTAATCTTATTCTTCTTATTTTGGTTTTATTTTAATTACTACATCTTTTTAGACTTCCTAGTGTTCTGGGATCTTTTTTTTTTTTGTCTGCTTCCTCTTAATTCATATATGTCTGTTTTTGTTTCATAATTTGTTTTTGTACAATAGGTGTTATTAATTTGGTAGTTTTTGGTTCACAATTTTTTGTTTTTAAACATATTTTCTGGTCCATGGCCAGACTAAAGGAAGGAAGGGAGGAGAGGAAGAAGGGAAGAAAGAGGTGGAGGGAGGGAAAGGAATCATAAATTTATCATTAGCATTCATCTCCTATGGATGATTTAGAACCATTTTCATTCCCCCTTCCTTCCTTCCATATATCCTTACATAAATCCTCAATTTCTTCCTTGTATCCAGGGACATACGATTGTACAAAGGAGAGTAATCCACATTTTTTATCACAATTTTTTGATTTCAAATATATTTTCTAAATATTGCCTTTGGCAATGAATTCTTTTATTCTTTTTTCTTTCTTTTTTTTTTTCTTTGTGGTGCTGGGGATTGAACCCAGGGCCTTGTGCATGCTAGGCAAGCACCCTACCACTGAGCTACATCCCTAGCCCCCGTGATTTCTTTTTTAATCCATCAGTTTTATTGGTTATTTTTCTTACTTTTACAGTTCTTTAGGCTATTGGGAGTATTCTTTCTGCAGGCTTATTTGAAGTTTAATATTCTTCCTGTTTCAAAACCAGTAATATGTTCATATTATTCACTGAGGACTCCTTTTCTTGCATGAAGTTGGTAAAAGACTAATTTGAATCATGCTCAATCCAAGTGGTTCCTATACTTTCTTTAGGAACTTTTAGGAGTGTGAACACTGAAGTTCCAGTCAGCGGGTCCACTGTTGTCAGTTTCCTTCCAGGGAACCATGAGGCCCTTGAGCTGTTCATTTAATTTAATGGATCTGGCTTAGTCCTTCATCAGGCTTATAGTTCTTCTTTCCTCTATTAGCTTTTGCATCAGAATGACAGCAGGCTTGGGGCTTAGTGCCACAGTTCTCACCTATGGGGAATTTTGTTCCATTTCTGACCCATCAAGTATTGCTTTGTTTTTGAGTGTGGCTGCATCTAGTATTTATTATTTATTTATTTGATCTGATAATTTTCTTGCTGTGTTTGGAGTGGTTGTGGAAGTTCAAACCATGAACTCACAGTACTATTTTACCAGAATACTTTACCAAAAGTTTCTAGTACATTCTTTTTACTGTTGCCATCATTACAATTTTACTAATTGAACCCAACTGTATCTCTGCTCTTATTTAAATTCTTTTGCTGGCCCTCTTAAGATATGACAGCTTTCTCAGTGAGGCTTTTAGGATTCTTAGCATCCTCATTGTAAACCTTATCTGTTTTTCCTAAGCACTTAGCCACAACAAATTCCATTATCCATCCATGTCTACCTATTAAAAGCATACATATTTTTCAGCTTTTAGTTGAATGAGCTCTTCTGAATAAAAGTTTTGCGAGACTACTGGAATTCAAATTTGCCCATGCAAAGATCCAACATTTTCTACATCTTGCATTTTATTAAAATCCATTATTATTTCTTCAATAGAAAGAACCATGGTTTGTTTGAGTAAACATTAAGTCAATTGGTTAATTTAGTTGGTCTTTTAGATGAGGAATACAATTCCAAGCATATACTCTAATTCAGAATTGCAATATCCATTAGTAGGGGACATTTTCTTATTCATATTTTGACTATGGTTGATTTTTGAGTAAGTCCTGAGTATGAGCAATAATAATAATAAGTAAAGCTCATATACTATTTATGTGCCAGAATTGGTATAAGCACTTAACACATAGTAACTAAAATGAGTTACTACAATAGGCCTGTAAGGTGGCTCAATAAGTACTCCCATTTAACAGATAGAAAGACTGGCAAAAAATATAATAGTGCATAGAGAACTGCTGTCTGAAGTTACATAGTAAATTGTGGACGTGGATTTGCACAGAGGAAGTTTGTCATGGAGCCTGGTATCTTTGCCATATTTTACCTCCTCTCAATACACATATATTGTCTTTGATACATGTCACTTCTTAATATATTAAACAAATGAAGTTTGCAAAATTCACTTCATGTGGCTTTCAGCAAACAAATGGAACGCCACACGATGGATTCCTAGATTGATTGCATAGCCCATGGAGAATTGCTGTGAAACTTCTACCCACCTATGAGTTTCAATTGCTCCAATGTTAATATAAACTCTTTTCTTTCTCCTAAAAATATTTGTGGCTGTATGGTTTAAAGATATGAGTTTTCATCACCACTGTCTTCAGTAGAAATGAAATGCCTCCAATCCAAGAGCTGCCTTAAAAATAAGGAAAGAGGAAAATGAAAAATCATTTAATGGTTGCCCCCTACCTCATTGAATGATTATATGCAAATGATGAAAAGGCTTTATTTTTTGGAAGCTCATTATACATGCTCACGGGGGAAGGAAAGAGGAGAATCAGTATAATTATCTAAGTGATTTAATAAAGTTTGTTATCATTTCTATTAAACATTTAATAGGTAGATGTTAATCATTGGGGCTTGGTGCCTTCAAAAGTAGGTGCTCCAGCAACTGACCAACTCTTAAATCCAGAGATATTTGATAAATCTTTGGAACCCTGGGTGACATTTCATGTTTAATTTGACTTGTGAAATACATCATCATCTGTAGATTCATTAACTGAAGAAGGAAATAAACAATCCCTGGCACCTTCCCATATTGAGTGGCTAGAAAATTACAATGAGCTGGCATTTGGTAGAATTTTCAAAAGTAGACCAAACAAGAGTATGACATTTACTCTTGTCATTACCATTGATGGAAAGATTACCAATGGAACATCACAGATGAAGTGACCTTTTAGATAGACTGGTACTATCAACCCATACATTAATAGTGTGAAAAAAGGAGACTGTGAATGAAGTGCATCTTTTTTTTTAATCAATCTCTAGAAGTTTAATAATTAGTCATAGTCCCTTTGGCAACTTTCATCATAATTAAGTTTAGTACTCCGGTGGCAGAAAACTGTCTTTATAAGATTTAGTCAAATCACTACATAATAGATAATCATTAATAATCTGGAAGGAGGACTTAACCACTAATTATAATTATTGCCAAGCTGATTCATTCAATAAATTTCTGATAAAATTAGTGCTGTCTCTAAATGTGACCAACCTACTTGTTTCACTGATTTTCTTTTCACTGAAGGACACTCACTGTTACTGAATTCACCAGATATTTGAAACAGAATCATCAATAGTTCTTTCATTGTTGAAATAGCTGATGTTTCCATGAAACATGCTTTTGTCCCTTACTTTATCCCTATTTGACACATTTTTCTAAGATGGCATCTCAGTTCATTTTTCTTCTTTTCCGAAGAGTCCACAGTTTTTTGCTTTCTTTGTTTTCTTTTAAGGTGGCCTGTGATATTACCTTCAATCCCAGCACAGGGGAACAGACATGGGTGTAAAACAAATTCAAACTAGGGAAGCCAAAAGTTTTGAAAAAAAAAAATCTTTCCAAGTTTCCATTGTTTTGGGGCTACAGCTCCTAATTTCTTTGCTAAATTGGTCTAGGGAACATTAATGGATTCTGGCCATTTTATGACGGCAAGTATTATGAAGTCATTCAGCCCCTTGTTTTTGATCTTTTTCTAGGGTGATTTTGCTCTTGAGCTTTAACAATCAAATATAGACTCAATCATCCCTTTAATAGTTCATAATATAAGGAATTTCCACACAAGTATATCCCATATCACAGTGACCATACCTAGATCAGTACAGGCATAGGACTTTTTTCCCTTTTCTTATTATCTATTGGTGCATTATAATTATATACAATATTGGGATTCATGATGATATATTTGTATATGCACATAACAATTTGATCAGTTTCTCTCCCCAGCACCTCCCCTTTTCCTTCCCTGCTCTCTGTCCCCTGGTATTCTTCCTCTACTATACTGGTTTCCCTTCTATTTTCATAAGACCATCCCCTTTTCCACTGTTTTCCCCTCAACTCTCAACTTTCTGAGTTTACTTAACATAATGCTCTCAATTTCCATAAAGCCATCAAACATTTAATCAAATCAACTAGTACATGTGAATGCCTATATGCAATCAAAAGTGCTCAATAGTCTAGTGTGGGTAATGGACAACAACTGTGTGATCAGTTAATAATGGCATCATCTATATCCATTAGGAAAGGTGAAAGTGGAGAAAGTGAAAGGAAGGAAGCCTTCCTGGAGCAAGAGACAAGTAAAGGATGTATTGATTTACCAGCTGGAGAATGGGAAGAAGGACAATCAGGAAAAGGAAGGTGAGGTAATAGGAAACAGCAGGAACTCTTTGAGACGATCAATCAGTAAACAATAAAAATGTTTGGTAGCTAATATTTGAAATAGAAATCCATGGAACAATACTAAGAGATTAGTGGAATATTGAGGTGTGTAGATAATATATTTCAATCTGGAGTACTGGTATACCTGTAAGCAAATACCTTGATGAGCTATATTTCCCATCCTTTGCTAAGAAAATGTAATAAAACAATAGCTATATCTGGTCTCTGACTTCATTTATAAAATAGGGTACTATGAATCATAGAAAAGATTATCTTCCAAAGTAAGCCAGAATCTTAGCCATGTTGACTGTAAATCCATAGTGTCCTATAGTCACATAAGTATCTGAAGCATTTGGGGCGCAGTAGCTGGAAATCTACCAGTCCATGTTCACAGACAACAGGGCTAACATGATCTTGACTGTCTTTATGAACAATGAAAGAGAAAAACCAGTTTCTAATTCAGTACTTTACTATGATAAACTTGTTTGACCACCTTAGGGTCTTGGAGCAAGCTCTTTCCTCTGCTCACAATGATATTCTCTCCTGATGTCAGAAAGGTTTCCTCTTTCATGATTTTTATGATTCACTTAGAATCCCACCTAGACATAGAGGACTTCCCCCAGTGGGGTGCCCTACACATTGTCTACATTCCTACATTCCTGTATTTTCTTCTAGAACTTATCAGGATCCACAATGACTTTATTTGCTTGTGTGTCATTCTGAAAAAGAAGTCCCATGTGGTCATAGATTACTCTCCTTTGTATAATCATAAGCCCCTGGACACAAGGAAGAAATTCAATAAG
This sequence comes from Geosciurus inauris, assembly GCA_004024805.1. Taxonomy (NCBI): domain Eukaryota; kingdom Metazoa; phylum Chordata; class Mammalia; order Rodentia; family Sciuridae; genus Geosciurus; species Geosciurus inauris. The sequence continues at coordinate 62,486 of PVHX01004368.1, forward strand.
GATTTATGTAAGGATATGTGGAAGAGAAAGGGAAATAAAAATGGTCCTAAATCATCCATAGGAAATGAATGCTGATGATAAATTTATGATTCCTTTCCCTCCCTCTACCTCTTTCTTCCCTTCTTTCCTCCTCTCCCCACTTCCTTCCTTTAGTCTGGCAATGGGCCAGAATGCCTTTCACACTATATTAAATACATAATATTATTATCATTGAAAATTGTGTGGAAATTAATTTTGTATACATTATTTGTAATTATTTTTGCAATTAACTTGCTTTGTATCATCACAGCTGCTAAATCTTGATATCTAGTTGATCCTTGACTGGTAGCAGCTACTAATATTACAGATTTAATATATTTGCTTATCCGTCACAGTTAGCAATCTGTTTATAAATAATTTTAAATGCCCGGGGAAAATTTGCTTTTTAAACAGACATTTGGGTAAAAGTTTTAATAATAAAAGCTTTAGCAATTTATTTACATATCCTTATTTGCATTCATAATAACAGTCAACATGATGCTTTAGAAATAGCCAAAGAAAAAGAAATGTACTTCTGGATGTTAATTTTATAAATGGTTCAGTCAGCCACTTGGCTGGCATCTTTCTTATTCATGCATAAGAACTAGAAACAATTATTTGACAGTAACTCCCCTCTACCATTTGGAGTAAAAACTTGTATATCAAAAGTTTCAGTATATTATCAAGTTTGTATATCATCAAGTTTCAGTAAAAACATGTATATCAAAATTTTTAAAAACTTAAACTCTTCTTAGTGACAATTATATTTGTGCATATCACATTTAGCTTTCTAAATGAGTTTGGTGCCACAAAATATGCATATTATAAATGAAGAAATTTGAAAGTGCTTAAATAAAGATATAGATATCCAGAAAATTATTAATTTTTAAATTTGTACATTATTGTTTGTTATATAATTCTGAATAGAAAATACATAATACACAGAGTAACCTTGCTCAGCCAGTGTTTGTGAATTTTAGAAATTGAATATATATATTCTATAGATACTACATTCATTTTTAAAAATTTAAAACATTTTGTTTAGTTGTCAATGAACTTTCTTTTATTTATTTATATGAGGTCCTGAGAATTAAACCCAGTGCCTCACACATGCTAGGCAAGCACTCTACTACTGAGCCACAACCCCAGCCCCTGATATTGTATTCATTTTTAATAAGAGGTATTATTTGTTACCATTGCAGTTAGCAAGTAAATTCCTAGATATTCATTATGGTAATCTCTTTATTAGTTTCCAGAATTCTGACCAAAAAACTTTAACTGAGCATGTCTTTTCATAGTTATTATTTTACTGTTGTGGTTCAATAAGGAATATTTAGTTTTATTCACCATATCCATTTGGTTGTGGAACAGCTTCCTTTAGTTTTGGAAACTTGTATCCTTATTGTTATAAATTTTTGGATGTGAAGATATGTGTGTATATGCACATATTTGTTTTAAATGACCATAGATTTTGTAAATTCAACTGTCAATTCCTATTATTAATATACTTTTTCCAAAAGAATGAAAATGTTGATTTATATTTCAGATAAAATATATTAGGGATTTTTTTACAAAGTTATTTCTTTTTAACTAAAAAATCCCTTTAAGTCGAGAACAATTATGTGGTAACAATTTTCATTTTTAGCTTGAGAAAATATCGGCTATTCTAAAATTGAATAAATTTTCAGTGTTCCCTGCTTATTATCATCCTGATCATGTTCTATTGCTATTATTTAAAGAACCTTAACTAGTATTCTAACAAAGTGTTATCTTTATGTAGAGGATACCATTTTCACAAGTGAGTAGAATATGGTACCTGATGATATTCAGAATATTTCCCCCGATGTTGAGGTTAATACACATTATTATTGATGTTGGGTTTTATAAATGAGCTATAGGCTAGTAGTCTCAGGTATAATCTAGGAATGATCACTTAAAGAGAGCACTTCAATGAGATTTAGATAACAGAATGCAATGATATTATATGAAATATAAGTTACAATGACCAAAAATCTACCCTGTTGTGGCAGATAATTAATACATATTTAACTGATAAGGGTTTTAAATGATAAGGCTTTGATTAGGAAGTTTAAAGGATAATATTTAATAATTGTGTCACCAAAATGTAAACTGCAAAGGAAGTATATCTCAAATAGACTGGAATATTAAGGTATGCTTAGTAGACATTCCACTGTTAATCTGACTATGATAGAGATGAAATTTTTGTAGCATTGTGTTATGAAAGATTGCTTAACTATATTCACTGATCACTTTCAATTGGCAGCTCCTAGATTTTAAAAATTTGTTGCAAAACAGATTATCTTCCATAAAAGAATAAAGCTTACCAATATTTGTACGTATTCTGAAATACTTGACATTAATATTTCTAAATACAATGAATAAATTAGTTCTCTTTAAAAATGTCATTACAAATTGAATATATCTGTACATCTGTTGGAAGGTCAGCTACCTCTGAGTAATGTGATAAATGAACCAGTAACTTGTGCATTTCGTATTAAACCTTAGACCTAAGGTGATTCTGTGAGACTTTTCAGAAGAATAACTGTCGCCTACACCTGATGGTTAAAGAATGGGTAGAAGAGTAAAATGTATAGTGTTGCTATTCCATGCAATCTGGGAAATAATATAGAGTCCATTTTTATTCCACATGGCATTGAAATTAAAGGTTGCATTATTCAAACGAAGTATCAGTCTAGTTCATGTAATCTGTCCAGGCTTTGATGCATAGTGGACACACACACAAATACACACACACTCCAACATAGACAACAAGCATTATAAGGAGTAATAGTGGGAGGAGAATTATGCTTCTATGTTGTAGGATTTCACAGGAGCATTCAGATGCTTATTGTAACAAGAATTGTTTTTAGAATTATTGATCAAGTACCATGCAGATAAATTGGTCTACACTTGATATGGTGTTACCTTATTTAAGGATGGTCAGTGGCAAAACTCAATAAAAACTAAAATCAGAGAAACTGAATGAGACCAGAACATGGCACCTTCCCAGTCCTCCCTGTTTCACCAGTTCCTTAATGAGATGGTACTGGAATTAATATAAAAAATTTTTTGGAGTTAATTGTGCATACATTAAGCACATATTATCTGCCAAATAAATAATATATGGTTCAGTCTATAGGGTAGTCAATTTCGTTTTATACTTTCCTCTTGACAAAGACCAGAACTGGATAACTTTTTAAGAACTATTCTTAATGTGGTTAACACCAATTATGTGAGTATAATCAAGTACAAATTGTAAAAAGTCAAAGCCAACAAAAATCCTTGGAAAAATTGTACTCTTGCAAGGGTGATTCCTGACTGGAAATCCACACATTGCAACATACATCATGAATGTGGTTTAAAGAAGTAACAAGTTGAAACTTTCTTCATAAAACAGACTTAATATATACTGTCATAAGAACATTGTCAGTAAAATTATCACATCATTACAAAGCAAGGCAGTTATTTAAATTTGAACAAAACATTCATGAAAAATATTGTGTGTATACACATTCATCTTAAAATATGACAGCAATGTATGCACTTCCAATGTTGTGTTAGACCTTCAGGCATTGATTTATCCCCATGAAAATAATTTGAGCAGCCTAATAGTTCATCCTAGCAAATTTGTCACATTTTCAGAACTCATTAGCAGAAAATATTTTTTAGTGTACCTTTTCCAAAGAAAAATTGGTTTAGTCAATCCAACTGTAAGATTTCATTCAGTGGTGGTTCTAAGCACTGTGATGAGAGCTGGGTATACAGAAAATCAAAGGACATAATAACTGTCCTAGAGGCAGAGGCAGGACATAAGTAATTTTGTACAGTTCTAGAAAAATACTGCGCTCTTGAGAGACAAAGGAGACAGAAAGCAACATTCTCCATGGCATCAGAGAAGGGGCAGAAAAGGGATGACCTTTGAAGCTGAATAGTCAGGTTAAGATTTTCCCAGCTTTTATGCAGGATCTAGAGGTTCATAAAAATGGGGTGATCTGTTAAAGAAACAACGAGTGCATGATTGAAGAATGGTGGGTCTGAGTGAGACTGGCAAGAGGGAAGTCACAAAATCAGGGTGATATCAGATCTGGCCGGGTCTGTTATATCAGAATACATGTTTAGGGTTTCATCTGATAGGATAATAGTAAAAATTTAAAACCTTTTCTCATTGTTTTAGTCAGCTTTGCATCACTGAGACACACATACCTGACAGGAACAACTTATATTAGGGAAAGTTTATTTTGGCTCACCATTCCAGATTTATCAGTCCATAGACAGTCAGCTCCATTGCTCTAGGCCCAAGGTAAGGCAGCACATCATGGGGGAAGGGCCCAGCAGAGGAGAGCTGCTCAGTTCATGGGGGGATAAGGAAGCAGAGGGCAAGGGAAGGAAGAGAAGAGGCCACAGAGAAGATGCACACTTCTAGGGCATGCCCTCAGTAACCCACCTACCTACAGTTAGCACCTACTCAGTCCATTCAAGTTAGGATGGACTGGTTAGGTTACAAATTTTCTAATTCAACCATTTCATTTTTGAATATTACTGAATTAAAATAGGAGGTTTTTTTTTGGAGGAGCATACCTTATATCCAAACCATAGCATCTATAATTTAAAAAGGAACTGTACTATTCAGAGAAAACTTGAAAATTATAGAACAGTAAAAGGAATTTAAAATATCCCCAAATAACTGTTCTGTCTGATGTGCAGTAGATAGATCACTGCTCCATACCTTAATGTCCCTACCAAAGTTGTCTACGTTCTAATACCCAGAATGTATGAACATATTACTTTAAAAGGCATAGGGTACTTTGGAGATGTGATTAGTTTGAGATGTGGAGATTATATTTGGATAATGTGGGTGAGTACATTGTTATCTCAGAGGTTTTTATGAAGGGTAAGAGAGGCAGAAATGGAGTTATGTTGAATGCATGTGTGTGTTTATGTCTGTGTATGTGTGTGTGAGAAAGGGGAGGTGAGGGAAAAGGTTGTGTATTTGGTAGGTGTGTACAAAAGAGAAAGGGAAAAGAGGGAGGCATAGATAAAGAGGAAGGAGGGAGAGGGAAAGAGCAAAAGTGAGAAGAAAGGACACATTGCTAGAGTCTCCAAAAGTAAGGCAGTTCTATCCATAATTTGATTTTAGGACTTGTGATCTCCAGGATAGTAAGATGATAGTTCTGTGTTGTTTTAAGTCACTAGATTTGTGGTATGTTGCTAGAACAACACTAGAAAACGAATGCAACAGACAAATTCCCAGGGGCAGGGATTTCATCTCTCATATGCAGTGATAAATCTCTGTTTTTGCTTGCCTATAGAACAGATGCTTAAAAATTATTTGTGATGAATACATATTGCATCAATAACACTAACAATTATAGGAAATAGGCCATATGATTTAGTGGAAACTAATTTAAGAAGGAGGTCAATTAATTTTTCAAAGCAGAAACATAATATGATTATATTTGTACCCTAAAACTGTAACTCTAAGGGTTTGATTAAATAGGTTGGGTGGCAAGAAGCAGACTCTGCCAAGATCTTATTGAAAATGCTTGGGCAAGACAGATGCAGTGTTGCATGTCTGTAATCTCAGCAGCTCAGGAGGCTAAATCAGGATGATCACAAGTTCAAAGCCAGCCCCAGCAGCTTAGTGAGACCCTATCTCAAACAGGGCTGGAAGTGGCTCAGTGGTTAAACACATTTGAGCTCAATTCCTTGGAAGGAAATAAGGAAGGAAGGGAGGGTGGGAGGGAGGGAGGGAGGAAGGAAATTAATTAGGCAATAATTTGCAAGTTCTTTATTGAAGAAAAGATGAGGAAAAGGAATGGAAGGAAACATGCATGGAAGAGTTGTGATAAAGGGCACATACCAGAGGCATGATTAGTCAATGGTTGGGAACTTCTGGGACAACAGATTCAGCCCAAATTTTTCATGAGCCTCCAGTTTCACCTTCAAGGAGGTATTAGGAGGTCCAGGATGGCAGATAGAGATTAGAGGTATCTGGATCTTCCTTCTTTTCCATAAAATAGGCCCAAACTTTTTGAGGTGGGTGGTTGTAGGAGGGTGTGGGAGTTGAACAGTGGAGTGTGAGGACAGGTGAAACTCAGAGCATTTGGTATTAGGATAACAGGAGAAGCAGGGAAGTTTTTCAAGATGGCAGAATAGAAGAGGTTGCTTTCCTAGCTGCTCCAAGTTGTAAAACCAAGAAAGCAGATAGGCAACTTCTCAGAAAGGTGGATGAAAACAAAAAAGGGATTTTACTGGGAATTACTATGGGATATTCAAAGCAGATTGGGGTCTCAGGCAGTTGGATATAATAAAATAAGGGAGAAATCCCCAAGTTCATTACTGGCAACATCTGGAGCAGCTCCCCTGTGAGCAAAGAAAAGGGAGATTGGAGTTAAAGAGGCCCATAGTTCTTGGAGGCCTGTGGTATATCTGGGTTTGAAGAAATCAGAAATCAAAGACACTGCCAGACTAACCTGAAAGGTATGCTATATAATATCCTTATGTGGGAAGGAAGCCACATCTCTCCTGGCTGCCTGTAAAAGAAGGAACCATTTTGCAGCCATGACACAGAGACAAGCAGCTAGGGGAGCCAATTCCTGGAAAACTCAAACTGGGTGTGAAATACAGGCCTAGCAAATCCATACTGCATAAGGTAGAGAGTGTCTAAGTGACCAGGAGAAAAAAAAACATAGAGAGGGGTTTATACAAAGGAATACAGATTGTAGAAATCCACCTGGATCCCCCTTCTCCAGATTGGTCACTCACAGGACCAGCTGGGAGAAAAGTGCCCAGCAGGGAATTCAAAAGGGCAGGGGTGGGAATGATTGTGATTGGAGACTGAACTGAAGAGACTAGAAAACAAGGGGTCCATGGGTGATAGAGGGGACTAAAGATTGACTCCTCTGACACAGGAGTGGAACCTATGGGAGATCCCTGGGGTGGTCTCTCAGCATTAACTGGCAATTGCTGGGCCCTGAAGATGCACTGATTTAAAAGGATGGAGCAGACATCAAACTTCAGTACACCCCATCTAACACTGCTAAGAAGGGAAGAGAATTTTTTGAACTCTTTTGGAAAAAATTCTTTAAGTTTTCATCAAGATTTTTTAGATCTTTTTTTCTTTTCTCTGTTTAATTGTGTCTTTAAAAGTTCATGGTCATGTATACATATTTTTTTCTTTTGTCTTGTTTCTAGGAATTTTGGAAGGAAGTTCTTTTTCAAGGAACTGTATTTTGAGGATAATTGATTAGTATATTTCCATTTTGCTTTGTATTCTTTTATTTTTTAATTTTTATTATATATATAATATACATATATATATATATATATTTCTCTCACTTATCTGTTTCCCTTTATTCTCTTTCTCTCTTTTCTTCTTCTGAATGCCAAACTCTATTGTTTTATCTTTCACTCTTTCTAGCACTTACGGAGGCTGAGACAGGAGAATTGCGAGTTCAAAGCCAGCCTCAGCAATGGCGAGGTGCTAAGCAACTCAGTTAGACTCTGACTCTACATAAAACACAAAATAGGGCTTGGGATGTGTCTCAGTGGTTGATTGCCCCTGAGTTCAATCTCTAGTACCAAATAATAATAATAATAATAATAATAATAATAATTTTTTGCTTCTATTTTCTCTCCTACTCCCTCATAATCATCATATCCTACCCACTTCTGTTTTCTCCCTGTTCACTATTTGAACTTGCTAACCCTTTTGCAAACTTACTATTTGTATTGTGGGCAATAACTGATCATGTAATTTCTGTTTATTATGACAATTAACATTATAGATGTCATAGAAAGAATTCTTTGCTTTAATGCTGTATATTGTTTGCACTAGTTATTATTATTTGTCTCCTCCTAAACTGTGAGGTACCAGAAACTTTCAGGAGTACTATAAGTCCACAGGGTAGAAACTCTACTGCCTCAGATCCATACTGTTATATGGGTAGACACACAAACAACATGAAAAGGCAAGGGAACAAATCACCTCAAACAAACCAAAAGACTTCCATAACAATCCATCAACACCACAGCGGAAGAAATGTTGGAAAAGGAGTTTAGAATGTTCATAGTTAAACTGATCTGTGAGGTAAAAGATTATATAAGGAGTGATATCAGAGAGAAAATATAAAAAGTGAAAGGTCACTTCAATAAAGAATAGAAATTCTGGAAAAAAATCATGCAGAAATCCTCAAAATGCAGTATTACATTTTTATTTAATTACAAATTAAAAATTCAATGGAAAATTTCAGGCAATGAAGACAAAATAGATAGTCTTGAAATTAAAGATGACCATAGAGAAAAGATGTTAAGAGATCATGAACAGAAATGCCAAGAAATATGGGATAATATGAAAAGACCAATCTTTAAGATTTGTCAGGTTAGATGAAGGCTCAAATATACAAACAAAAGGAATGCATAATATTTTCAATTAAATAATATCAGAAAATTTCTGAAACTTTAAGAATGAAATGGGAAATCAAATACAAGAGGTTTACAAGACCCAAATATACAAAATTACAACAGATCCACACCAAGGCACATTATTATTAAAATGTCTAACATGGAGGATAAATTTTAAAGGATAGAATTTTAAAGGATTCTGGATTAAAATGACACATCACATTTAGAGGGCAACTAATCTGGATCTTAGCTGATTTCTCAACCCATGCCCTACAAGCTAGGTCTTAGAAAGATATATATCAAGCTCTGAAAGAAAATGGATGTCAGCTAATAATATTATACTTAACAAAATTAAACTCCAGAATTGACAATACAATAAAAACCTTTCATGTTAAACAAAAGTTAAAAGAATTCACAACTAGAAAGCTAGCACTAAAAAATTTACTCAATAAAATATTTCATGAAGAAATAAAAAAAAATAAAATTGATAACTGTCAAAGGAAGAAACTTCAGTAAAAGAACAGATAATCAAAGGAGAAACTAATTCAAATTAAAAACCAGAAGTAAATCAAAATGACAGGGAATAAAAATCATTTCTCAATAATAGTATTGAATGTAAATGGCCTAAACTCATCAATCAAAGACATAGACTAGCAGACTGGATTAAAAAACAAGGCCCAACAATATACTGTCTCTAAGAGAATCACCTCATAAGCAAAGATGTCCACAGACTGAGGGTAAGTAAAAGGGTGGGAAAAAAATATATCATTCACATGGATCTTGTATCAAGTAGGAGTTTCTATCCTCCTATCAGATAAAGTAGACATTAAGCCAAAGTTAATCAGAAGGGACAAAGAAGGACATTTTATGTTGCTTAAGGAAATAATACATCAATAAGGCAAAATAATTATAAATATGTATGCCCCAAACGATGGAGTATCTATATATCAAAAACTTTCTCAATTTCAAGAATCAAATAAACCATGATTCAATAATATTGGGTAACTGTAACATAACTTCTCATCACTGGATACATCTTCCAAAGAAAAATTTAAAAAGAAGATATAGAACTAAAAAATACAACTAATAATTTAGACTTAACAGACATATAGAATAGTTCATTCATCAATGTCTGAATATAGCGTCTTCTCAGCAGCACACAGATTCTTTTCTAAAATAGACCATATCGTATGCCATGAAGCAATTCTTAGCAAATACAAAAAAATAGAGATAATACCTTGCATTCTATCAGATCATAATAGAATGAAATTGGAAATCAATAATAAACAAAATAGAAGCTACTCTAAAACCTGTAGACTATATAATACTCTATTGAATGACCAAAGGTCATTTCTGAAGCAGAAAGCAGAGGTGAAATAAAAAAATATTTAGATGTAAACAAGAATAGTAACACAACATATCAAAATCTCTGTGACACTATGAAGGCAGTTCTAAGAGGACAATTCATTGCACTGAGCTCATTCATTGAAAGAAAAAAAATATAGAAAGTCACCACATAAATAATCTTATGCCACATCACAGAGCTCTGGAAAAATAAGAACAAATCAACACCAAAAGCAGTAGCAGACAGGAAATAATTAAAATCAGAGCTGAAATCAATAAAATTGAAACAAACAGCAGAACAATTCAAAAAGTCAATATCAAACAGTTGTTTTTGAAAAAATAAATAAAATTGATATAACTTTAGCCAAACTAACCAAAAGAAGGAGGAAAAAAATTAAAATTACAATAATTCATGGTGAAAAAGGAAATATCACCACAGGCACTACTGAAATACAGATGATAATCAGAAATTATTTTGGAATTTATACTCCAATAAAATAGAAAATCTTAATGACATTGACAAATTGCTAGAGATATATGATCTATACAAATTGAATCAAAAGGACACAGACAATTTAATTAGATCAATTTCAAGCCATGAAATTGAAGATGGCTTCAAAAGCCTACCAACAAAGAAAAGCCCAGGACCAGATGGATTCTCAGCTAAGTTCTACCAGACATTCCAAGAACTTACACCCATTCCTCAAATTATTCTATCAAATAGAAAAGGAGGGAATCCTTCCAAACTCATTCTATGAAGCTCATATCATCCTAGTACCAAGACTAGACAAAGACACATCAAAGAAAGAAATCTTCAGACAAATATCCTTAATAAACATAAATGCAAAAATTCTTAGTAAAATACTGGCAAACCACATGCAAAAATATATTTAAAATATATTAATAAGTGGGTTTCAACCCAGGGATGCAAAATTGGTTCAATATATTGAAATCAATAAATGTAGTTCACCACATCAATAAACTTAAAGACAAGAATCACATGATTATCTCAATAAATGCAGAAAAAGCATTTGACAAAATACAGCATTCATTCATATTCAAAACACAAGAAAAACTAGGGATAGTAGGAGCATACCTAAACATTGCAAAAGCTATATATGTTAAACCCAAGGCCAACATCATTCTAAATAGAGCAAAATGAAAGCATTCCTCTAAAAACTGGAACAAGACAGATCATAATACCACTTCTGTTCAACACAGTTCTTGAAGCTCTAGCAAAAGCAATTGGACAAATGAAAGAAATTAAAGGGATATCTTTAGGAAAAGAAGAGCTCAAACTATCTCTATTTGTGGACAATATGATTCTATATTTAGAAGACCCAAAAAACACCAGAAAACTTCTAGAATTCATAAACAAATCCAGTAAAGTAACAGGGTACAAAATTAACACCCATAAATCAATTGCATTCCTAAACACCCATGATGAATCAGGTAAAAAACAAGCAGAGGGGCTGGGATTGTGGCTCAGTGGTAGAGCGTTTGCCTCACAAGCGTGAGGCACTGGGTTCGATCCTCAGCACCACATAAAAAAATAAATAAAGATATTGTGTCCATCTACAACTAAAAATAAAAAAAAAAAAAAAAAAAAAAAAACAAGCAGAGTGACCCAGCACTGATCTCTTGGAGGTGACATAGAGTCCTGGTGACTTCCTTACGTGTTGAATCTGGCACCTTGAAAATTTGGATCCACATAGCCAATTGGCTCTTGGAAGTTCTGTGTGTTTTCAAGTGTATTCACAAAGTTCCCTGACTGGAAACCATCTTGAGAGATTGCTATTGCCTGAGTTGACAACTCTGGGGATCCAAAGCCTGTATTTGTGTGTCTCTGAGACTGAGTGGCCTCACCTGTGCACTGGCTCAGCAGGTGGCTACCTCATGAGACAGTTTGGGTCAAGAATAATGATACTGAGACAAATCTACTGAGAATTCTATGTGGTGGGAAACATAGATTGCCAGGCAGTAGGAAGGGGAAGGGTCTTCCCTTTAAAATTGTTGTTTTGAGAGAGCACCTATCAGAACTCAGAGTTATGAACAGTAGTGTATGATTTTGCAAGGATCCAAGTTTTGTAGCTCCAGGCTCATGGGCAATGAATCATATGAACACTTCTACCCTTCCCTCTGAGCACAGATCACTGAGGGCCCTCATTTGGGCTCTCTCCATTGGCCAGGGCATCTAGGAATGCACTTACATTTGCCATACCCTCAGTGTGTGCAGCCAAGGCTAAAGGAGATCTAGAGAGAGTCTTGGGTTAGTGAACTATGCATTGTGAGCGAGCTCAATGACCCATTGATGTGCCAACATTTCCTGCAATTTTGAATCTCACAGCCCAGAAATCTCTGCAGAGAATCTTTGCTTATCAAGCTCAGCTTTCTGCACTAGTTCCTTAACGGATATGTGAGCCAGCATTGGCCCAGCCCTTGCAGTGTGCAACTCAGAAAGCTACAGAGAGAATCATTGATTATTGAGTTTTGACTGGCCTGGCTCAGTGACACACCGAGACGCCAGCATTGACTGTACCTTTGGAGTACACACAAACCTATAGAAAATTGTTGCCTAGACAGTCCCATATTCCACAGTTGCTTTTTCCAATGTGAAAAGCAGCTAAGAGGAAGTCCAGCTGGCTTCAACGTGAATCACTCCTGCTAGTCTCCAGGTGAGCACCACAATGGAAAGAATTGGTGGAAGAGGCTAAATAACACTGAGTCTTCACTCTATTTATTTTTTCCCCTCCTTTTTAAAATTAATTGTTTTCTCTTTCTTGCGCTCCCCCTTTTTTCTTTTCTTCTATTTTCCTCTTTTTTTGTAAAAATAAAATATATATAATTTTTTAGTTGTGGATGGACATAATACCTTTATTTTATTTATTTTTTATGTGGTGCTGAGGATCAAACCCAGTGTCTCACACATGCTAGGCAAGCATGCTACCACTGAGCTACAACCCCAGCTCCCTCTTCTTTTTTTTTTAAGACTATTTTTAACTTCCTTTTTCTATCTTCTTACTTTATTTTATTGTTTTGCCTTTTCTGTTGTTGCTGTTGTTGCTGCTGCTCGTATTGTTTTGTTGTTTTCTTTTCTTTTCCTGCTAGAGATTGAGCCCAAGACTTTGCATACATTAGGCATGTGCTAACACCAAGACATGTACCAGTATATAAACAGAGTATAAAAGCTTCAGGCCTTTTACCATGATTGAGTTAGCCAGTATCTAAACTACTTTCAAACAACAGAACCAAACTCAATAGTGATCTGTAAACCCAACAACCTAATAGGGGTTTCCACTCCCATAGTAGGAGTAACAGCATGCCACATACTCTACTTTCTACACCACACACCAGCCTGAATTACCAAGGGACCCCACTCTTGCAATATCTAAAAAATAGATCCCTTGGGCTCTTCAACAGTATGCATTGTGTCAAAACAAACTAATCACAGCCAAAGAAGTTACAAGGATATTAAATAACAAGGTCCCACTGGAATTAAACTTAGCACTACATAAGAAACCAATAGCCCAAGACACATTTTCATAAAAAGACAGTGTGCAAATAAGGCTCTCACATAGAAGTGCAAGAGATAGCCACTCTAACAGATACAAATATCTCAGTATAGAAACAGAAAAAGTAGAAAAAAATCAAAGAAATATGAGACCACATAAAGTTAATAATTATATAGTAATAGATTCTAAAGATATAAAAGTGAATGAAATACTGGATGAATATGGTATATATAGACAATAAAGAAGAATGAAGTCCTATCATTTGCAGAAAAATGACTGGAATTGGATGTCATCAAGCTAAGTGAATTAAGTCAAATATAGACAAGTATTGCATGTTTTCTCTGAAATATGGAAATTAAAATAATAATAAAAAGATGACCTGAAATTAGAAGGGGGACTATAATTAGGGACTGGGAAGAGGGTTGGGGCTGGGGTGGGTGGAGAAGAGAGAATGAGACAGGGTAGAAGGGAGCAGGCATGAGCAACACATGGCAAACACATGTATGGAAACGTCCCAGCAAAACCATTAATTAGTACACTTAACATGTGTGTATAAAATACATGTAAAGAGAGGATGCTATTAAGTTACTGATAGTGGTAGTTCTCAACTATAATTTAGGAAAAAAGTACCAGCATGAAGACCAGTTGATAAAATATACTATAATGGGCTCATGATTGCCTTATTGGAAGAAAAAACATGGCTACCAAGAGCTGTGATACAGTGACTTCTCATAGATGCCAAAGAGTACTTATTCATTGGTCACTATGTTAACATTATTGCTTTTTTTCCCAGGTACCTCTTTGTTACTTGATGAAAATTATACTTTGTTTTTCTTTTATTCTCTTCTGTGAAAGACCATTATTCCCTAAAATGGCTCAGTTGCAGTTAATGGCGAGGCTTATTAAAGAACTCTGTTTTGTTTGCTTCACACTATCTTATATAAAATACACAGCTGCAGGACAAGACCACAGATGAATAATATTACTCAGTTCAGAGCCTTTGAATACTGTGACTTATTAAAAACCTGATGGGTAAATTGCTTACTATCTCATTTTCAATATAAAGAAATAGAGGACACAGGGAATGTGTGCCTAGTGTCCTAGAGAAACTGGTTACAACTTCACATAAAAGAAAAGTCAATTTTGTTTCTTTTTGTCAATTTTGGACAATAGGCAGTTTTCTTTTAAAAAAATTTAGTATATTTTTAAAATCCCACTGCAATAAAAATTCTTCCTAGACATTAGCAATCCTCTTCTAAAAGTAATTGATTTTTCTCACACAAAATTAACTAATTTAAAAAATCCTCAACCTCAGAAAAATAACAATATCCAGATGATGAATCTTTCAATCTTTCATGTGTCTCCCTTTCTATCTCCCATGAGCATTGAGCTTGTGTCCTCTCTATGCTAAATTGGGCTTGATTCAGGAATAGAAACGTATGAATAGGAGAAGGTAATACCCTGGGAAGTGCATAGATTAGTGAAGGACTTATATTTATCATCAGTTCATTAGGGCAGAGCTAGAGAACCTACTGTAATTATGACTGCAGAAGAGTCCAAAGGACAGCATTTGGGGGAGGTCCTTTGGTCTAGGAACTCCAGGAGGGCAATAGCCCATTCACGTCTACATAATTTCAGGAACCTGAATATTTTTCAAGTGCTACCTCAATGCAGAAAGTGATGATATGTAAATCAACTTTGAAAATTGCACAGAATACTAACCATTTAGGCAAGAAGGAAAGTACCTCAGGTAAGGGTATGAGCTACTTATATCATGTGGACTGTTATTGCAGATCCACAGGTCTTCTCTGGTAAAGAAGATGTGGCTGAAAAAAGTTGACCAGAGTTAACAAGTGAAGGGCTTTGTTTTACATGTGAAATATGTGGGAGTTTTCTTCTTGGAGCACTTAAAAAGCCATCGCAATAGCTTCAACAGATGAAATTTGAGATAGAGGAACACCATTGTAAAGGAAAATGAAAATCATTTGATGAACCATTCCACAAGTCCAGTGGCAAGAACACTGGTTAGCAGACTATTGCCATTTTCTCAAGAGAATCAGAAAGTCTAATGAGACAAAGACATTTATAAGTATGAAAAATACTTTTTGCCTTTTTCAGCAAAATAAAATTTGTGGATTTTATATAAATCATTTTGTGAATTTTATACTAATAACCAAAGATGCAGATAGTCATTGCTGAAAATCTTAGTAGAAGAAATGTGCCTTTCAAGTGCTCAATTATTTCTCAGAATTCATCATTAAGAGAGTAAACTCTAACTTCAGAAATGAACTTTAGTCATGTGCAGCAAGCAGAAATTCAATGTGGGAAAAAAATGTAAGACATACTCATTTTTCAAATTCCAGCAGCTTTTAGAGTAGAGCTTTTTACCTGCTGTTTTAAGATTATTAGCTCACAAGAAATGGAACTAGGCATAAGAAGTAAACTCTTCCACTATAATATACACCCCGGAAAAAAGTATTAAAGAGAATGTGCATTTCCTTCAGAAGTAATATATTATTCTAAAGTCTGTAAATAGATTACTTTTTCCTATTGCTTTTCTATAATTAATATCAAAAAGGGTATTACAATGAAGTATCTGTATTTCCAACAATTTATTTAAAAGAAAATAGAAATTTAAATGACTAGTAAGAGGAATATAGTGATATCAAGTTCTGAATTCACTTTAAACAAGAGGTATCATTACTAGTTTTCTTATTCTATTTTGGTATAAATTTAAGCACATGGTTTCTCAGGGGACAAAAGAAACCACACAAAATAAAACAAGATGAAACATCTATGGTAAATATATGTATTTGATTTGATCTGACCTATATTTGGCAGGAGATATATTGACCAGAGAAAAAAATCTCATAGACACTGGAAATAGAAAACCAAAGAAAGTGTCCATTATTATGAAACTAACTTTCCATGGATAAAATCAGAAATAAGCAAATTACTATAAGGTAGGTGGTAGTAAGTGATTATAAAGAAAAGTAAAACATGTGAATGAGATAGAAAAATAACAACAAGAAATGTTGAAAGCATTTTAGTGCTTTCAACAAGAAAGCACTAAAATGTGCTAGATGATCAGGGAAGTCCTCTCTGGTAAGGTTATATTTGAGCAGGATATGAACAAAAATAATGGAAGAGTATCTGGGCGAATGGCTTTCTACATGTACAGAGCATTAAGTGCAATGGTCCTGTGGCTAGAGAGTGCTTGACTTGACCAGGTCTGAAAGGAAGCCAATGGCAATGTGAACAAGAATAGTGGTAGAATTTGAAGTGGCACTGTCCATGCTACTTTAATAAAATAAGAACACAGTGGAAATTTCTTAGTATAGAATTATCATGACTTCTATCATAAAATAATCACTTTAGAACTCTGTGGGAATAGACTCTGGGCATAGGAAACAAGATTGGAAATGTGAAGGGAAATTTATTTTACTGGACATGAGCTTGTGGAAGACTAAAGATGTTGGCTCCAAATTTGGAAGCTGAAAGAGATACAGATCTGGGGCATTAGTGGAATAGGGTAGAATCTAATTTGATTGGCCTATTAGCTATCAAAAATAGAGATGTCTGTACATAGTTCTGCTGTGTATGACTTTGGACTCAAGAGAGAGGTGGCAACCAGAAATTATAACTTGGGAATTGTTAAAACCATAGGAGCTATTTAAAGACACAATTTTCTGAGGTCTCCCAAGAAATGAGTGCAGTTGGAGAGGGAAAGATGGTTGACTAAGCACTGAAAAATTACTGTTTAGAGCTACTGTTGTAAGTAGTTAACTCTTCAGAAAAACTGGATATGAAAGGAAGATCTTTTGAAAAATCTAAATCCAATTTCTTGAAATGCAGAGTCTGAGGAAAGTCACCTTGTCAAGCAATGAGCCTAGATTTCCAGCCCACCAGCCAGTCAAGGACCTCCTCACATTCCCCACCAGGGTGCTGTCAGACAGGGTAGACTAGGGGACAGACTTGTATCCCTGCCAGGCTGCAGTAGGTCCCACTCTATTGTGGCAGGAAACCAGCAGGAGGTCTGAGCTTCCACAGCACATACCTTTATGGATGCAACCTCCACTCCCTTCTGGGTTAATGCCA
Source organism: Geosciurus inauris (assembly GCA_004024805.1). Lineage (NCBI taxonomy): Eukaryota > Metazoa > Chordata > Mammalia > Rodentia > Sciuridae > Geosciurus > Geosciurus inauris. The sequence goes on from PVHX01004368.1 coordinate 79,882, forward strand.
AAGAAGCCTGTGGAGAGTCAAGATTTTAGCCACCACCCAGGGGTAGGCGGACATCTCCAATCTCATGGTGTCATTGGAGGCCATCTGGGAGCTGGAATTCCCCCTCACCAGAAGCAGTGAGGAGAGACACCTCCTTGATTCTTGGCATAGGGCTCCAGGAGAAACCTGGACTTTCAGCCACACCTGTGACACGAGGAGTTGCTCATCCTTACCCTGCAGGAATAGTGTCAGTGGAAGCCAGCTGAAACAGAAAGTTTTAATATATGCACATAATCCCCCAAAATGTCCAGGTTTCAGCTGAAAACCACTCATCAGACCAAGAACCAGGAAGATGTGAAACTTCATGAAAAAAAGGCAATCAATAGATGCCAACACTAAGATAAAAAAGATGTTAGAATTATCTTGCAAAAGCTTTAGAGCAGCTTCACAAAACACTTCAAATCACAATGTCAAACATGCATGGGGCAAATGTAAAAACCAGAAAATCTAAAAAAAGACACAGAAGATGTAAAGAAGGTAAGCTAAGAAATATAGTAATATAGTCAGCAGAGAATTATTTTTAATGGAAAGAATGTCACAACCAAGCTTCTGCATGTGAATGCATTAATGTGCATTTTTTCAAGGTGGAAGGTTTTGGAATAAATAAGGAGTGCTCCATTAGTGGATCAATCTGAATTCAGGGGAAGGCAGAAAGCAGGAAAAGAAGGAATGAAAGGTGTTCATTAATTTTAAAATATCAATCAATGAAACATTTAGTGAAGATTAATATATATAAGGTTTTGGACTAGGGTATGAAGACATAAGTGAGTATAAACTATGCTTCTGCCTTTAAAGATATTACAGTCTAGTTAATGAAGCAGGATACACATACACATTAAAAAATTGATGATTTGAGTATGAATAGATAGGTAGTATAGTATTTAGCTCAGTGTGTTGAGACTGAGGTCCTGTAGTATTTCACATTTTGGTTTTCATGTAAATAATCTATAAAATAGTGCAACATATTCTGTGGCATCTAAATATCAGTCTCCTATCTGCATACTGCAGAAATATTTCATTTGCATGTGGTTAACAGTCACTGCATGATAATCAGGTAACCCTGTTTTAATTTTAGTGAACTAATAAAAACAAACAACAATAAGAAAAATTCAGGTGGACTTAAAAGGTAAAAAATGCATTTTAAACCTTAGAAGGTAGATGGCATTGCAGCACACACAAGTCATGGATGCTGTGCCAAAAATACCTGACAAAAACAACTTAGAGGAGGAAAATTTATTTTGGGGTCACGGTTTCAGAAGTCTCAGTGCATAGTTGTCCAACTCTTGCTCTGGGCCTGAGGTGAAACAGAGTATCATGGAGTTAGAGCCTGGGGGAGGAATACTGCTTAGCTGATGGCAGCCAGGAAATAGAGATAAGGACAAGGGAGGGAAGGGGACAGGAACAGACAGAGTCTTAAAGGCCACAGTCCCAGTAATCTACTTCCTCCAGCCACACCCCACCTGCCAACAGTTACCACCCAGTTGTCCATTCAAATTATTAACCCAGCAAATGGATTAATCCCCTGATGAGGCCAGAGCCCTAACTTGTCTACAGTCCCCACCTCTGAACCTTGCTGCACTGGGAACCATGATCCACAACTGAGCTTTCAGGGTACATTCTAGATCCAAACCATAATAACGGAGGTTTGGGAATGTTTCCATGGAAGCTGGAAGGATTGTATCATCTCACAGTGCACAGTATTAGTTGCACTCCTGCCATAATGGTGTGTTCCCTGAGAAGAGGTGATCCTCCCAGCCCTTCTCTTAAGCTTGCCAACGTACAAAAAGTAGCAGTTAGTACAATACTCGCATAATGGGTAGAATTCATTTCCATTCATCTTACTTATTTTAACTAGACTAGTTTCATCATTTTGTTACTATTAATTATAATTTATTCGACTTTATAGTTACATCTAATGCGTTAGAAGGATTTTAAGAAATAGGCTGCTGCTAGTACTTATATTATACTATAAAGAAACTAATTTCAGTCGACATTGGTGATCTATGGGATATTTTCCTTTAGAATGGATTCACACATTCTTACCATTGGAGAAATACAGACTTAAGTTGTCTACCTGATGACTTGTCCAATGCCATCAGAGGTTTAGGAAGTAGAAAGTAGATGAATTACAGCTGGAGACAGTGGACCAGGCAGGCTGTGAGATCATCAGTGCAGTCAGGGTTCTGGTGATGAGAATGTGAATTATGAGCCACAGCAGGAAGACTGTGGAGAGAGCTAAAGGACTCCCACCAGCAGCCTCGGGAATTGGCAGAATGATAGTGCAAATAACAGAAATGAAAAAGAGGCTGGAGGAACGGACTATGGGAGAAAGACTTTTTGTTTTGTTTTGCTTTAGTTTGTTTTGGAAAAAAAATCTAGATAAATCAATGAAGAAGAACAATAAAACATCATCCTTAATCCTGGGATTGTAAATGAAATTAGTGTTGTGCATAGAGAACAGTTTAAAAATGGGGAAAATGAGTTAAATGAGAACTGAGAATTTCAAAGGAGCACACTATAGAACTGAGGACAAAAATGACATGAATGGAAATCCAAATAATATATAACAGTCACCAGAGGAAAGTGAATTAATGAACCCTGAAAAATTAGGCTCATAAAGTGTGGAGTAAAGTAGTTGAAAATTATAAATTTGCTTAAAGTAAAGCAATTTATCACTGTGAACCCCTATGCAGGTTTTAAAATCTACCAGATATCAATAATGACTAAGACATGCAAAATGTACAATTCATTTTTTAATTTATATTTTAGATGAACTGTTACATCTGTACTTATAATTCTATATATTCCAAAATCACAATCATATTAGATTGCAGAACAGAAATAATAATTAATTATTTATATTTAACTAATACATTTTATTACTATTCATTCACCTAGACTGGAGGTTTTCACATATTCCTCAAGGAGATGGATGACTCGGGGTTCTATACTGTGACTCACATTGTAGCTGTTTCTATACATATCACTTAAAAATATATTTATTCAGAGCATAAGTTTGAGTAAAAACACATAAAAATATTAAGTGATATATGATTCCACATAATTTTAAGTGATAGATAAATCTAATCTGTGGTGAAAGAAGTCAGAATAGTATTTACTTGTGAGGTGGACATTGGGAGAACTGTGGGAAATGTTCTCTCTTGTGACCTGGGCAGGTGGTTGCACATAGATATAAACATCAAATCATTTATCAAGGGGGTACACTTATGTTGGGTGCACTGCCACTCTCTCATGTGTATATTTCATCTCATTACAAAATGAGAAGGAAAGAATAGAGAGCATACCTAACCACATAGCAGCAAAGCCAACATAGACTGCAGAGATGTGAAACTTCACCCTTCTATGATTGAAATGTGACTTGAAGTTGTCAAGTCCTGGAAATTTTGCTGCAAGGCCCAAGGTCAAGTATCAAAATGAAGTGAAAGAAGCTCATTTTAAACCCATGCAAGAAGGCAGACTTTTCTGAGTTTACACAATGAACTGAAAACCAATACATGCCTCCCCTCTCCTATTTCACATAACCAATGCCCTGCCTCATGCCAAGAGACTTGACTCAGTTCTTGACTAGATGTACAAGGCTACAATATCCACAATGGATATTCTTCAGATGGATTAATTACATCATCTGCATACTTTTTGAGGGGTATGGGTCTCTTCTTCCACATAGCCACAGCAACGACAGGCAATGCAGTGGCTCTGAGTCTTAGGGATTAAAAAAAAAAAAATGGAGCCCAAGTGATGTTTCAAGCTGAATAGTCATATCCTCATCAATGCCCTAATGAATGTGCACAGAAATTAAACCAGTCAATTGAATTAATTGCAGGAGGCAAGCTTCTGTCAAAAGCAAATGAATTGATTCAACTAATTTGTGGTCTCTTTGTTTTTACTTAAGTTGGAAACTTTGATTAAAAAGATATCTGTTTCTAGTATTCCCACCTGGATGGATAAAAGTGAGGCTGAATAGATGTCTTATTCAGTCTGATAACGTTAATTACTTGAGATAATAAGTTCCTGTGTATCTTTTCTTTAGAAGAACTCATGACTTTGATATGTGGTATTTCAGTTAATCTTGGCACTATTTGTTTACTTTTGAACAGTGTTTCCCCTAACAGACAATAAAGAACTCAAGAAGAACACTGATGATAGATTCTATTCCATAATTAAAATCTATCTATAAAAGCATTATTAGTATTAAATTTGACCCTGGGAGAAGTCAGTTCAGGCACACATGATCTCATTTTGCACTTCCCACTTTGGCTACTTTTTTTTTTTTTGGTCAGTTTTCATGAAATAATCTATAGGTAGCCTTGGTGTGAGTGAATGGGTAGTGGTTGAGGATGGAATAAAATTTGTCAATTGAGTTCTTAATTTTACCTAAAGAAGAGAAAAAAAGTGGAGGTAGCTAAGGAAATTTAGCAGTAATATAATTAACCTCATAAAATGGTAGAAATGAAAATGATATTCTACAGGTCCTGTATGTAAGGCATTACAGGCCAAACCATTCTTTCACTTAAAATAAATGGTTTGTGGGGAGCTAAGAATGACTTTTATAGAAGAATATATTTCAATTAATTTGATATACAACTTCAACTCTGGGACCTCATTAGCAAAATATTATTGCCCTAAAAAGATTTCCATTCTTTTTATTTGTAGACTTGTCTTGCAAAAATAAAAACCTTAATGATTATGATTATTATTATATTTTAGATTATGTCAAAATTTTTTGTTTTCTTTCTATATAAATATCTACATAAAATTCTTGATTTTGCTTCTTGGTCCATAGAACCTAAAATATTATTATTATCCGGCTTTTAGAGAAACCTCTGGGCTAGTGAATTGGTCTTAAAACATTATCATAGGTTAGAATTACCCAGAGCACTTGTTAAAACACAGACACCATGGCATCATCCCCAGTTTCTGGTTCACTACACCTAGTGTAGGACCTAAGAATCTGCATTTCTAACAAGCGCCCAGGTAAGGTTAATGCTGCTGGTGCTGGAAACACATGCTAGGAATCACTCATCCAGATCAATGTCCATATTGGAGGAAATCAAAGCCCAATATGTTATGTAAACTATCCATATCATACCAATAAAGGGGCTGAACCATATTTCAAATATAGTTTTGATTTCAGTTTTAGTGTCCTTTTCAGCTGAACAAAATTTCCTTGGCTAATGAAATCCATACAAACTGAAAATGAATTAAGAAAGAAAATTCAGGGCTGGGGTTGTGGCTCAGTGGTAGCACGCTTGCCTAGCATGTGTGAGGCACTGGGTTTGATTCTCAGCACCGCATATAAATAAAGTAAGTAAATAAATAAAGGTCCATCAACAACTAAAAAAAATTAAAAAAAAAAAAAAAAAAAAAAAGAAAATTCAACCTGAAAGTTTTATCTGTAGAGTGATGTCCCAAGAGTGCAAACCCTATCATTTTGAAGGCCTAATGACTTTTGAAAGCTGTTCTCAAGGATACATTAAGCAGCCATTAGATCTGTTTTAAAATGTTATCAGTCTGTATGCAACATGCGTCTGGCCCAGAATCAATAGCAAGGCTGTACAGAAAAACCCATGTAGTGAGTTCTGTATGGGAGGTTGTTAATCTAATTGGACTGTTCCACACTGACGACAACAAAATCACCAACCTGTTTGTTATTTCGTTCTTATAGGGCCCTTTCTTAACCACTGAACAAATCCTTTGAAGAAATCCAAAATTGAAAAAAAATTGTTGAAAAATCTAAATAAAGAGTTCAGTAATTTTGCTAGGATCATAGAGTCAGTTTCTTTTGCAATTGAATTTTACAATGTCCTCAGTCTTGCCACGTTCAATTCAAATTTCCTATTGCTTTTGCTTGGAAAAGAAAGAGTGAAATTACCTCTTTTATTCTAACAATATAAATTTAAGGCTTGACTCTTTTTCATGTGAAATTAAACAATTTATTCCCATTGCTGTTTCTGGCTTACCAATTCTTATAGGTAAAGGGGAAGATCATTATTTAATATTGAAAATGGAAGAATGATCCATGTAATAAGAGTCATGATTCTGAAAATAAACACAAATACAGGTGATATAAACTCATCCCATGACCAAATGGTTGTAAAGTCTTTATGTTCAAAGCAATTGTCATTTTCAGCTCAGGACAATAACCACATATTATTTACAGGTTTTGTGCTAGATAATGTTCTGAGTACTCTGAAGTTTTGACCTTTGCAAGAACTCTATCAAATAAGTGCAATTATTATTTACATTGTCTGTACAATGGGTGGAAAAATAAGAAATTAGGCAGATCTATTATAAATCAGTAATTCTTAATGGGGGATAGAGCATTTTGTCACCTAGAGCATTTTGTCACCTAGAGATACTCTATCTAGATTGTCACAACATAGGAGGGGTAATGTGGCTGGCGTCTACCCCTTGCCCCAAAAAAGTAAAAAATAAAATAATTGTTTCAAAATATCAATAGGAATACTGCTCTAGAGTTTTTGTTTTTGTTTGTTTGTTTGTTTTGTCTTTTAAATGTTACACTATACAATTTAGAAGGACCAGGACTCATCTATTGTATGAAGGTGACTTGATGTGTAAATGCACTTGCTGCTAATGAACATGTTCATTTCTGCTTTTACCTTGAGAATTCATCCTGTATTTGTTAGACTGGCACAATTCAGGTCTTATTTCTTCTCTTTAAATAAATGTTTACCTTTAATTCTACCTCCCATAAATGGAGAAACTTAGAACAAAATAAGGTTTTATGAAGTTGAAAGGGAAACTTCTATCTTTTTATTAAAAAGCATCTGGTCCGGATGACTAAATATTTTCTCCAAAATTGTCCTTAGGTATATACCCTTTCCAATGTTTCCACACATTGTCACAGTCATAAAACAGTTTGCTTTCTCTAGATTAGTCTTTGGAAAGTGTGAGCTCACAGTTGGAGGAAAATGTCCACATCTTTGGTTGTACTTCTAACAAAGGATGAAATATGTTATGGTTTAGTAAGTGGGTTTGTATGTATAAATTTTTCATGAACAGTACATTTTGTGCCTCATTATATCTTGGAGAAGCTGTTTCCTACTATAAGCATGTCTATTTTAAGCAACTGGTGAAAATAAAACTCTTCGAACAATGTACTGATAAGTATTTTCCTCATTCTTTTTTGTTTCTATAGAAATGCTTTCAGTGGGGGAGTGCTGTGGACAGCGCACTGGGGAAGGTCAGAAAACATACCTACTATACTTGACTATAAACAAAGGCGATGATGGGTTAGTTCTTTGCTCAGATCTCTGAGAGGGAAGAGGGATAGCATGACACCCCACACAAACCTCCAGCCTTCGCATTGTTTTGAATATGCTTAATTCAGAATGACCTGAGTTTAGGAATTAGCACTCTTTGGGGTGAAACGACAAATTCCAAGCCTGAGTTATTAAAATAAATGTAGAAAACCATGTAAATACTAGGAATAGAATATTGACTCCGGAGTAGGTAGTTCTGAGGAAATATCGACAACAGAGGATTAGTAAGGATAGTTTCCTTTAGTGCCTGCTAAGAGTTGACTGCTGTGCATAATCTCATAATCTACTCTCTTTTATCTTATTCCTTTTCAGATATATTGTCTTCTCATTTTCTGCTTCCTCTGCCCTGCTTTTCATGTAATTCCCCCCCCCCCCGCCCTTTATTTCTGGCATTATCTTTTCTCCTCAGTTACAGTATTGCAAGGAGACTTAGCCCAGGAAAGAAAAACTAAGAATGATAGAGTTCACTGATATATAATCTACTTTTCAAAAACTGTTCAGAAAGATAAGAAAAAAGAAAATGCATTTGGCTGTCGAGTATCATCACAGGCTAAAGACCTAATCTTTTTCTCATAGCTTACAAAACGATTAAGAGGACACTTCTTTTCCTTGGAGTCTTGGAAATTAGCATTAATATAGCTCTTCCTTTTATCACTTCACATAGCATAAGAAAAAAAAAACCTTAAAAATTTCTAAATAGGGTTTGAAAATTGAAGACATTATTATAGAGATGCTCACTGAAAGTCTCCATTAGGATTATTTTAGTTCAGCCTACCTTTTGTGTCTGCAGGTAGAACTAGAAACATAGTCCAACTGCAATAGTTGTGGCAATTATAAAGCTGCAGAGCTCAGTGAACCAGACTCTGGCTGGGACAGAGAGATTCTGGCTCAGACGTTTCTACTATAAAACTCCCATTGATTTTATTGTGCAGAGAATCTGGCCTTCTAATTTTTCCTGCAACTTTCTCTTTTGTTCATTTCAGGACCATGAAGAGGGTGAGTTGGATTTTCTGAATAAGCTTCTTTCCCTTTATTGAATTGTACAAACTAGTGAATTTATGAATTGTAAATGTCATTCAGTATAATTACATATTGTTATACCCTCTGTCCATGTACCTTCTGCATTTCACTGAACTAAAATTGCAGCAAATATGTCAACTGAAAGAGCCTTTTGAAAAGCATGTGAATCAGTCAATAAAAGCATATTAACATTAATATGCATCTCTATGTCCTTTAAAAATGCCAAAAAGCTTTGTCAGGACCAAACAAATGCTTTGTGTATGGGGTGCTGTGCTTAGTGATCACATTTAAATGTTATTCTCACATAATTCCATCAAAAACCAAATAGGATTCTATACACATAACTAATGATTTTACAGATATAGTGAAAAATAAAGCAGCATACATTGTTTTCTTCTTGGTTGATATATTTTTCCAAAGACCATAAATGATGCAAGTTTGCTATATATATCATGCATTAAGATAGTTATTAATATGATATGATTTGTCTAACTTCCACCTATATTAGCAGTACTGTAAAGCATATGATGTAAAGCAGATTATATATGATATATTATCTATGATATACTTAAAAATGATCCTTGGTTTATTCATTTATAAGTCAGCTTTTTGGAGCAATAAGCAAACTCCTTTTCGTTTAGATTTTACATATTTGGTATAAAGCAATTATGTTGTTAAATATGTTAATGCTTTTTATTTTTAAAAATTTAAAAATATTTTTTTTATTTGTTTTACTATAGTTATGCCTACTAGTGGGCTTTTTTAACATATTCATAACTGCATATAATATGTTTTTCTCCATTTCAATCCTCAGTACTACTCCTTTCCTCTGCTTTTCTCTTCCCTGATCCCCTTCCTTAATGCTATTGGTCTTCCTTCCTTATTTTTTAATTAGTGCATTATAGTTATACATAAAATTGGAATGCTTGGTGATATATTCATAGATGCACAGAACATAATTTGGTCAACTTCATGATTTCCTGGTGACACTTAAAAATCCAACAGAAACTCTGAAATTTTTGAAAATATAAGAGTAGTTTCAGAGTGTGTCAATGTATTCTTCAAGAAGTCCAAGATGTATCCTGAATGGTGCCAGCAATCAATGGTTCAAGTGGTCTGAAGCAGTCTGTTTATTTTTGAAAGATAAATAGAGAACTGAAGACATAAAAGTAGAAATGGATAGTCTTCTTATTAAAGTAATATTCACAATTTCATTAGAACCAAAAGGGTGAAATTGAGTTTCATAACTTTCATTTATTCATCCTTTTCATTTATCTGTTCACTATGTCATCCAACAAATGTTTAAATCCCCATGCAAAGAAAGAGGAATATGGCACCAGATGTTTAAAATAGCATCACATTCATATCAATACATGTAGTGGTGCAGAAAAAGTTTACTTCTAATAAAAATTAAAGACTGAAACATATTTTTAAATTTAAAATCAGCTCTTTATATTTTAAATAAAATATAAATAATGGCATATTTTAAAATGTTCTCATGGTTCAAAGCACTTGTTCAGAATAAAATGGCAGATGTCAATTTCCTTAGCTTTTCATTTCAGAATAATTCTTGTCTTATATTGTTATTATTTTAATAAAATTTTTGCATATCTAATTAGGTTAAGTGGTGAGTACATGGTCCATGATTTATACTTAAGGGGAAGATGCCAAAATTAGCTTTCCATCTTCATTTAGCCTGTTTCTTGTGGTCTTATAAAGTAGTTTGGTAAAGCCTTATCTTATGAAATCTTCTCTTCCATGGGAACTTTTTATCTCATATTTATACAATTCATAAACTAGCTCAGACCTTTATCATTTTTCTGGTTGTTCACAGAATATTGAAGTTACTAAATAAGTATACACACACGAACACTAAATAGGTATACCTATTTAGTTATATATCTATATCGGTAAATAGGCATATGCATCTACACCTATTTATAAATAAATATATTTGTGAAAAACTGCTGTCAGAATGACTTTACATGTTTTGTATTTTATCACTTCATGTAATTTTTGCATTTTGAGCTGCAAGCTTCTAAAAAAAGAACTTATAGCAAAAATGCTTACAACCTCTTAACCATGGCATTGTGAACAGCAATATAATAATATATTGTAGCAGTAAACGCCCAATCAATAGCAGCTCATTAAAGTCAGAAGCATCAGTTTAATCAGGGAGATTCTACATGTTTTCAATGGTCAGTGGAAGGTCTTGTCCATCAATGTCTAGTTCAATTCTTAGGTTGCATCTGACAAGTTTCAATGGGTTTTGTTAAGAGACTTGTGTGCAAGCTAATGTGGAGGCCATTTGTCATTTTAATATGTGATCGATATAATCCATAACCAGTGTTCAGACTCATTTACTGAAGGAGAAAGGAGGAGGTCAACACACATCCCCAGTGACTGGGGGCTGATTTCCACACCTCTCACTTTTACTCTCACTTCAACTCACAAAGTGACTTCTCTTTTTCCAAAATAAAACTAAATATAACACTCACTGGCTGAAGTAAATTGTTGTGTTATGCATCTGCTCTTTGATTTCCTCTCCTTTCTTAATTTCCCTCTCTGATTAAAAGGAATAATCCAAAAGAATAATACCACTATATTTAAATGAACACAGTGCTTTAAGTTCTTTAGTATTATTTCCTCTTCTATAAAATAGAACTTATATAACTTATCTTGGGCACATACAGCACAAATTGTCTTGTAAGCCAGTTAATCAGAACACTAAAAATGGATGTATCAATGGGAATATTCATATACATATATAGAATATATCACATAAATGATATATTTAAATGATATTGACCCATGGAGCTAAATCCTACCATTTGTGTGAGATAATTTTCTCCAATAAAATTAAGAGAAAAATACTTTCATTTACATGGAATGTTATCAGCATGAGTATATCCAGGGTTGCTCTTAATATCTGCCCAAGGCCCCTCCATGGCACTAAGCAATATTGGGATGTACTCTGAATAAGTTCAAAATGTGACTTGCAGTTCTTGATAGACAAATGGGGTATTAAGAGTAGATTATGCACACAGAAGGCAGATGGAGAAATCTGTAGGATTTCTCTGTCTTTGGAGGAGTCCTCAGAAGGACTACAGAGAAGATAAGATGCATCATGCTCATGATTATTTCCTAAGTGAGAATCACTTAGGACAAAAACTGCAACTAAAACTGAAGCAAATGTAGGTGGTTCTAAAGAAAATATTGTTAGTTCTCTAAGTTTGAAAACCCCCTTTCTTTTGCTTTAATTACTTGAAAAGATCTTACTTAAAATTGTAGCTAGAAACTTACTTATTTTGAAATTAATTGCTCTTTAAGAAAGACCTAATTCAGATCTTACGGAATAATTAAAATTTCACATGAAAATGGAGGCATCCCTTTGAAGTGCATCTTTCAAAGCTACTATACCAATTGGGTTAAGTCTTTCAGTATTATAAATTTAAATGTAAATGCAGAATAACCTATTTGTAAGAAGCATTTAGATGACAGGATGGGGACCAATCTTTTAGTTCCCTAGTGATGAGTGAGAGATAACATGAATGTTCTAGAACTTATAATTTACAAATCAACTGATTAAACATATCTAATTGTGCAAATAAGGTGTATTTTTTATGTAGCCTTAGTTGTAATCATTGGTAAATTCTTTTTTAAAACTTGTAATATATAAATAATGAGCTCAAATTTATAAAGAGAAAAGTTGTCAATGAAAAAGAGTTAGGGCTGGGGCTGTAGCTCAGTGGTAGAGCACTTGTTTTGCAAGTGTGAGACACTGGGTTCAATCCTTAGTACCACATAAAAATACATGAATAAAACTATAAAAAAAAGAATGAATCATATTCTAAAAGAATAAAAGCACAAACTTAAAGCGTAAGCCACATAACAATGAACTTAATGTTTAACTTGACATGCTTTTGAAAATGGTCTTATTGTTTCTTATTAATACCAACATTGAGAGTTTAATAATGCCCCTCACTATTCAGAAATATCAAGAGTTAAGATCTGTGTACTCATGACCAATGAAGTGAATAATAGTGGTAAGCAAGACCAGCCAAGGACTTATAAATAAATGCTATTTTACCTTCATGACCAGAGATTCAGCTTGTTTAGAGAGGGAATGCCATCTGGAGTGGCAAGCTGGCTGGAGAGAGGGTTTCAAGACCATGCCAAATCTCTATAAACCATATGAGTCCAAATTATGAGAAAAAGAAATATACAATTATTTCAGACTTAAGCTTTACCAAGAGACCTTCTGCACCAGTGATTCCCTATGCCTGGAGTACAAAAAAAATTGTTATGATGTGACTTAACATTTTTGAAAGTGCCAGGTGTAGTATAGAAATGCACCCAGTGTGTCAGGGTATCGGTGATGCTAAAATACTAAGAGATTGTGGTTCTTCTAGCATCTCAAAGCATGGATCACTATTAAGAAAATTCTAAAGATTAAAAAAAAAAGCAAAATTGAAAACAAGCCAGGATGGGGTCTATGCTGGTGTAACAGGTTTCTGATTTTTTTTTTGGCAGTTTTTCCCATATAAAGTATATCATTCTAATAGAAAATGATATTTAATATTTTGGACCAAAATTTGAAAATGAATGCTTCCATAATTTGGACTTGGAATGTTCTTGAAAGTACCATGTGTTGAAACCTTGGTACAGAGCTTGGTTTCTTGGCAGAAACTTTGAGAGGTGAGGCCTAGTGGGAAGGTTTTGATAACTGGGTTGTGTACTTGTCAGGGACCAGCGTCTTTCTCTTCCTGTTTTTCTCTTTTCCTGGGTTCTGTGAGATGAGCAGCTTTGCTCCACCATGTGATCCCTGCCCATATTGCACTGTCTCAGAAGTTGAAAGCAATGGGGTGAATCAGTCAAGTACTGGAAACTTCAAAATTGTGAGTTGAAATGAACTTCTCCTCTTCACAAATTGATTATTGCTGATGTGCCGTTATAGGAATAGAAAGGTGACTAACACAAATCCCAAATGACCAGAGAATAGATTCAAGTTTTTCATATATAAATCATTTTGAATATCTCAATATATTATAATTCAATAATATGTTTAGAATTTTATAGTTATGAATCTTTATATAGCACAACATAGGATGTGACAAAGAATACAGGGGACCAGACACCTCCTCTAACGTGCAGTGCAAATATGAACCAATCAACAGTTGTAAAATCATGAACACATGAAGACATACTATGGGATGGATCTGTCTATCCACCCATCTATCCATCTATCCATCATCTGTTTATACCTGAATAAACTGTCACTATATTTTTCTTTAGCTCTGAGTTTTGCTATGTTTTGAATTAGGCTTGTTCCGTTCCCTATAAATGCACTGCAAGAGCTTGCCTGCCATCTTTTCCCAATCAAGTAAAATGTCATTACTTCATTTGATCCTCTCAATATCTTTATGCTCGTATTTTCTGAACATCCCCCTACATGAATCTCAGTCTTGCTTGCGATTCCACATCACTGGCCATTTGCTCTTAACCCTCCTCTGTGTGCTCTTACAACATTTTTATTCTTAAGGTCTTACTCTATCTTCTGATTTTGCTTCCCTCTACAGTCTTTCTAAAGTCAGTCTTATCTCTTCCTGAGTCTTAAATTGCTACTTTCTTTGCAGTGATTCCAGTCCTTAGCTCTGGTGTCCTCTTTGAGTTCCAGAGCCCTTTAGTACCTGCGTATGGGCTCCTTGCTCTAGAGGAATGGCACATTGACAACTGCACTGACCTAAAAGCAAACTCAGAATTTTTCTCTCAGATATGGCTCTACTTGAACTTTCTCTGTCTTGTGATATCAACTCTATCCATCTAGTTTCTCAAACTAGAAGGCTGTTATTGACTTTTTCCTCTTTCTCACACCTAACAGTTACCAAATCTATCTTCAAACCTAATTTTAAAATGTTTCCTTGTCTCACTGCCAATAATCTAGAGCAGATCATCCTAATCTCTTCCCTGGATTCCTGGTTTATTAGAATACCATCCCCAATCCTTCTTTAGCCATCCCTGCCTCTCCACTGCTGCTACAATTTTTACCACTACAACGAGGCCAGGGTCATTTCTAAAAGACAAATTGGAACATATTTATCCTCTATTTAAAATCCTTCCCTTAAGAGGACGGTGCTCTAATTCCTCATCCGAGTAGTCAGAGACTTTCACTGCAGGACTCTTGATCTTTGATTCAACTCCAGCTCATGCCAGAGTAATCCATGCTATATTTGCACAATATGCTGGAATTTCTACTAAATATCATGCTATGTTTTTTAGCTGAGTTTTAGTTTATAGTAATACAACTTCTAGAAAAAAAAACCTTTCTCATGCTTTTTGTGCATATTCTTTCCCATCCTGGGAGGGAGCAAAGGAGAGTACAAATAGTCTTTTATTAAGACTACTCATTTTACACCTTCCCTCTGAATTTTCACATATACACCCAGGAGCACAACTAACCACTAACTCACTGTTGCCCACAGTGGAATATATGGATATTTTTTCCTAGGATCACACACAATATATGTCTTTATATTTCTTGCTTACATGTCTGTTTACTAGACAGAAAGTACATTGAGAGAGAAATCAGTTTAGCTAACTCTTTAATTCAAGTACTTGGCACAAAATAATACCACAGTAAATTTTGGCTGGTATGAATTAATAGTTAATGGATCATTCTTCACAAGAAGAAAGGGGAACTTAACCTTGGACTAGCACTACACAGTCTGCCATCATGATATTATTACACTCCTTCATGTGCAGATGATATTTTAAAATTATTTGATTACATTTATTATTTACAGTGTAACTCAAATTTCTCCTAACTCGTCACTCAATTTCTCTTAGCTCATTTTCTCTGTTTCTACTTACATTCTTCTTATGGATTCGCCTTGACAAATTGCATCTAATTCAAAAACTGGTTTGTTTGAATTTTTTTTCCTCACTTTAATCTATCCTAGAATGAACAATTAGAATAATGAACTAGAGCTTTAATCATTACTTCTTTGCAGGTGCATCCAAAGTTTATATCTTTAACATTAACCCTTAATTAATTTTATTAACCTTTTCCCTGAAATGTAAATATGTTTTAGTTCTCATCTCTTAAAACAGCTCTGCCCTTATGGCCAAAGCACCACCAGCTCAGGTGACTAAACCTGAATTCATCTTTTACCAAAAGCATTCCTATTCCCCTCTTCCTGATCGCAGCTCCATCATTCTTACTATGTCTCAGCCTTGCACACTCCATAGTGCCCCCTAAGCAGATGAGCTGCTCAATCCTGCAGCCGATGCCTCAGCAGTTGCTTTCCTTTGTCTCCTATTTTCCATCTTCATTTGTTCCACTCCACTTCAGACGCTTATTATCTCTTAACCAGTTGGAATACCTATTGGATTTATCTCCCACACTGCCTTCCTGCTCTGAGATCTCCTTGCTGTAATGAAATCTATGATGCTAGATTAATCTCTTTAAGAGACAAGTTGGATTATGACTTTCAAGATCAAACATTTTCCTCAGGTTTCTATTTCCTATCAACAAACTCAAACCAACAAGCATTAAAGATGCTCCCTAATATCTCCTCCATGCACATTTGAAATATTTTTGCCTCTAAAGATGGCTGTCTGCATTAATGCAACAAACTTTTACTGAATGCCTTCCACATAGAAGGAATGGTAGATAAACATATTCGTTTTATGTGTATGAATTAGATGGGCTTTCAGTTTGAAAAACTTGATACAAAAAAGGAAGACCGACATGTACATATACACATGTATGTACACATGCACCCACACACATAGAGAAATATAATCCACAGTAAATTTAATAAAAATAGTAAGGTGTTTGAAATTGACATAGTTAATGAAGACAGAATGCTTCTGAGCTGAAAAAAAGAAAATAGATTTCCAAATATCTGAGAGGAGAGGAAAGGCTCTTTTGATATTTGGGTTTTTCCCCAACAGTGTACTCTACTTACTTCCTTTCATTTCTCATTTGCATTTTCCCTTGTGACAGGCAAACTAAATTACCACTGTTTCCTCAACACATTCCGACTTTGATTATTTATTATGTCCATGAAATTTTATGTCCCACCCAAGACCTCAACACATAGACATCCCACCAATCTTTCAGGATAGTCCAAAGCCATCCATGAAGTCTTCCTGGTACTCTTAGCCAGTGTATCACTATTGCAAAGATCAATAAACCCACATTTCACACATAATTTAACTCTGCCACACCCCGGTCCAATGTTTTATGCATACCAAACATTTGAACTTTCATTAATCAGCAAAAATTCAATGAGTGCCTATTGCATGCCAGGTACTATTCCTCAGCTGGGATACAGCTAAGAAAACAGTAACAAAATATCTGTCATGTGTAGCTTTCAATATAGGTGTGAAGCAAGTGAGATAAACAAAACTAAAGAACTGGTAAATATTTAATGTTTATTTACTCAACTGATGAAGATCAGTGAGAAAAATTAAACAGGGTATAGAATAGCCAGAAGTGGCAGAATAGAGGGTGTTTAAATCATGTAAGTGGCCATGGGAATTCTTACTAATAAAGTAACATTGGATCCAGAGACCTAAGGAAAGTGAGGGGGATGAACACTCTGGATATCTGAGGAGAGAGCATTTCGAGCAGAGGGTAGGCCACGTGTGAGTGAGTGCCTGAGAAGGAAGAGGGTTTGGTAGGTGTCAGGAACAACCAAGGACCGAGAGAAGAGTGGGACACGGAGAGAGATTTGTGGAAGACAAGCTCTAAGTGTAGAAATCATTGGTGACTCTGAAAGAGTGAAGCCTGAATCACATGGGTTCTGAGAACTAGAGAGAGAGGAGAAGGGAGAGAGTGAGGAGGAAGAGGTGAGTTCTTTCCAGGGTTTTTGGGTTTCTGTTTTTGTCTAAGGGAAGCCAAGGTGTGGGCCAGGAGCTGGAGAGAAGTATTGACTCAAGGCACTAAAATTTTGGTTCTTTGTTTCCTCCCTTCTTTCCCTATCGGCCTCCTTCCTGCCTCCTTCCCTGCCTGTCTTCCCTCCTGGAAGTAATAACAGCAACTTATAAAGTTCTTCCAAAAGAGAAATGATGTCATGATGGTTTTAAAAGGTGAAAGTAGATGAGATTTCGATCACCTGTTTCTTATGATCATGTTCAGCTTATTTTAACAAATGAAACAGAGGGTCGAGTACAAGGGTCCAGAGGAGAGAAATTCAAAGATGTGATGCAAGTTTGCAGGAATTCTTATCCAATCACTCAACCCCACTGAAGAATCTGAAAGCAGGTTTAAGAATTCTCTCTTTTAAATATATAAATAACCAAACCTACCAGTGACTATAAAGTGCAGCCTCCAACGTTAAAATTTTCCTCATGTTCTTCATGGCTTTAGGTCAATAACTGTTTGTCCTTATCTAATTAAACTTATTTCTAATTTTCAGTTTAAATTTTTAATTCTGTTCAGGCACAGTAGTTTGTCAAATTCTGATAAGAATCTCTCAGAGAATGGATAATCTGAAAATATTGAGTTTATTTTATGCATAAGAATTTGCTAAAAACATATAGGTACATATGAATAAGGACATTGTGCATTCAGAAGTCTATAATCACCTGTTAAATTAACATTTCATGAGGTAGCAGAAATTGATTTATTAAGTCTAAGTACTGTGAAAATTGATTATAGTCAGCAAGTAATTGATGCAATGTAATCTTCATAGCTATTATGATAAGGCAAGGACCACAAAAAACAAATACCTATGACTTAACTGACATTGCAAGAGTAAGAAGAAGTTTGAAAAATTGTGCATTAAACTAGGATTTTACTCTTGGACTTCTGAGAGCCTATAGTTTACTTTATGAACACAAATTCTCAAGAGGGGGCTAGGTTATGCATAGTTTCCCAAACCTGTTGGACCATGTAACCCTTTTTCCATGGAAAATCTTACAAGGCTACTGGTCTACTGAATATATTTTGAGAAATGCTGGGTAGTATGATGCTTGGTTTGGGAGGCAGAATCACATAAGGAAAA
Source organism: Geosciurus inauris (assembly GCA_004024805.1). NCBI lineage: Eukaryota > Metazoa > Chordata > Mammalia > Rodentia > Sciuridae > Geosciurus > Geosciurus inauris. Next base: position 98,258 of record PVHX01004368.1, read on the forward strand.
TTAAAAGAAAAATTTCCCAAGTTATGGATACAGCAAGATGTTGTCTTACAAACAAAAAGCTTTTACTTTTGTTATCTTTAAGTATCTTGCTTTTCATTAAACATTATTATCCGTTCACACTTGACAACAACATGTTTTTCAACATTAACTACAATTAATCATTGCCTAAAAGAACAATATGAATATGAAAAGAACATATGAATATGTATATAAATGTTTTCATATTTTTTAAATTTTTGAAATAGAGTGAATTCAATGAAAAGATTACATGTTAAAGTGTATGCAAAACGTACATGAGAATCTCATTGAGTAGAAAAGCTACGGGAAGTGAAAAGAAAATCTGTCCTTTATTTTATGAAGTGGTCCTTACCATTGGAAAAGAAAGGATTTAGTAATTAGGTTGTAATTATTAAGGAGGCTTATAATTGTTTTTGTAATTTCTAAGAACTTAGGTTTAGTAGTTTTATCTCTTTGGAAAAGATCTTTTGTCAAAGAGCTAACTTCCTCATTTATGGTACAAAGCATATTTCAGTATGGTTGTACTCAATATCATTCTTTCAACCAATATATACCAGAGATAACACACTTGGGTTTCCAAAATAGTGGAAGAGATTATTTTTTAAAAATATGTCACTTTTCATTCTACACACAGATTTACCACATACTTCAAAAGGTAATATTTATTCTCGAGTATTACTGTTATTATGGATTTAAAGGCATAAGTAAAAGAGACATTTCCTTACCATTCAAAGTGGAATAAAAACCAAAACCAAATAAGTTGTAAGTTATATGCACTTGACATTAGAATTCAAAATAAAAACTAAACTTGCATTCAAATTTTCTAAATTGCCAGTTTTTCAATTGCCAGTGAACCTAACATTCTATTTAAAGCATAATTGATATGATGTAATCAAGTGGTATCTTGTTCAGATTTTTTTCTTTTGGTCCCAGTTCCTGATGAGCCTGAGGCTGAAGCATGGCGGTATAAGCTCCTCCAGTGACCATGTTTTTCTGCTGCATTTTTTTCTGAACTATTTTTGTTTGTAGTACCATATGAACTACAAAAGGTATTAACGTTAACTCAGCATACATTTACTGACCAAACATTGGATCCAAGTACTAGGAAATGAAAATATATTATGTATCAGGTATTTCTTTTTATAGGCTATAATTATAGCTTTGAACCAGAGAGGTAAGAACTTTGTTCTCATATGTATTATTTTCTGAGGATAAGGATGACAGGACAAGAACAGATAGGAAACATGTATAAATATAAACAAACAAAAACCCTGTAGACAGATAATTCGGTGGAGAATCTAAGCAGAATGAGAGCAGAGAGCGTATTGGCTGCAAATTGAGAGCTGCTTTCACGGGAGAGGTGAGGCATGGTTTTAAAAAGTGACACGTGTGTATGTACAAAGTAGGGGAAAGTGTCCATCAGTGAGAAGAAGGTTTGAGGAGATTAGGAGGAAAAGTTTAGGGATAAAGGAATATCAAGTTTACTAATATTGAACTAATACATCCTTCAAGTACACTAATATGGCAAAGACTTTAGAAGGGTGGTGGAGGGATAAATTGACCTTGGAAATATAAATACACACTAGAATAGGGGCAAAATCTAGATAACAGCAAGTTTTAGTTTTATTCTACTTTCTTATAATACAGGTATGAGAATGTCAACACTCTCTCTCTCTCTCTCTCTCTCTCTCTCTCTCTCTCTCTCTCTCTATATATATATATATATATATATATATATGACAAAGGTAACTATTCCAAGAAAACACATGGGTGGGAAAGTAAGAGGGTAAACAGTGCCTCCAGTTTAGAGACAATGTATTTCTTTAAAAAGTTAATGTTGGCTTCCTTTAGGCTATGACGTAGAAATGAACAAAAATATAAGAATTGAAAATATAATTTGTTGGTAGAGAAGAAAGAAATCTCCATAAATTCGGAGATTTTTCTTATAATTTTTCTCTTATGTTATTCTGCCTCTCAGACCAAGCACCATATTACACAGCATTTCTCAAAGTATATTAGTAGACCAGTAACCCTGTAAGACTTTCCATGGAAAAAGGGTACCATGGTCCAACAGGTTTGGGAAAGCATGCATAGCCTAACCCGTCTTGAGAATTTGCATGTAGACATGGATGAAGAAGAGAGGCAGTGAGTTAAGACAAGAATCAAATTGTTATACCCAGATTTTTGTTTGTTTGTCTGTACCTGGGTGAAAGTTGTTGTCTTTCCTTGGTATGAGGAAGATTGAGTTAGTAGCCATATGCTGTGTTCTCAGGTGTTTCTATGTATACTTCTTTGCAGGATTCATCACATCGCAATGTACTATGGAGGCCCATAATTACCTGCAGCATTCTTCTTTACATGATAGCTGGTAACACTGATGGGACACATGTGCATGCTCAAAGATAGGTGCTGTCATATTTGATCCTTAATATCATGAAGAAGACACTATTTTAATTGCTGCTAGATAGATAGATGAGAAAGTTGATAAATGGAAAAGCTCTGTAATTTGCTCGTCCTGATTAAACATCAGGAATTGGATTTTATCCCAGGCCTGGATCTAGTTCTACACATGGGCGTAGGCTTATTCAGAAAAATAGGATGTGGATAACATTCTGCTTTCAGGTTTTCACTGAAGAACCAATTCTTTGTGTAGCATTTTGTTACTTAAAACGTTTTCAGAATATTTTCTCATTTAGTGCAGTTCTTATAAACTCTAAATTAGATCTTCCAATAAAAGAGAATTTGATGTAATTTACCAAGTTCACATTATCAATAGGAAGAATCAATATTTAAACAAAGTCAATCTAAGGCTCTAGTCTGCTCAGTTCTTATCATGTTAAAAATACTGGATAAAGTTGACTTCAGTGAGAAAGTTCCAGCCCAGCAGGAATCTATAGTCCAGTATGAATTATTTGGGTAAAGAAATGGAGATGACAGAGTAGTAAAAGCAAAGGAGCTTTTTAAGTAGGGTGGTTTCATTTTAGCAAACTGACTATATTTTAAAATATCTCTGTACTATTTAAACAATGGGTAAAGCAAAACACTTTGAGATTTTAAAGACAACAACTGCTGTATTATATGTGTATTTTGTTTGCTTTTTAAGCAAATATTTTTCTATGCTTCTGTCAACAATACATAGTTAAAAAAGAATTTGATAGAAGAGCTGGTTTGTTGATTCTAAAACACCGAAACATAGAAAGATACAATACAGTCACGCTTAGACTTGCCCTTTCTGTACTCAGAGGCGGGGTGTTATTGATAATAAAATAGCTTATCTTTTTAAACAAAATGTTACCATGGTCATTGGTTTCTGTGAATGTTTGTATGCATTCATTTTACATAGAACAGAGAAAAATAAAACTGGGTGCTTTTTTTCAAAGTAGTGTTTGAATTCAAGTGTCATAGGTACTTTTCTGCGGAGGGGTTTTAGAAGAAAGACACCTAAACTAAAGCTTCTGTTTTGGCAATTTGTTTGCCAGTGAAAACAGCAAAGAAAGAGAAAACACTGAGTACACTAAATCCCCTAATTTGGAAATAATGAAACATCCTGGAATCATCAGAACAATAGTGTTTATATGGATTGTCAGAACAGGGGAATAACTTCATTATATTTAACTGGAAATGTTATAGTTTCTTTTGAAATATAATTCCACAAACAGAAGAATATTTATCCTATTTAATTTGGGATTATTATTTATTTTTATTCCACAAATCATTATTTTCTCTTAACAAAAACAGCATTTTAACTCAATATAACATTTAATCTATAGAAAGCTTAGTGTAATGATACAAAATATCTCCTAGTGATTATGTTCTTATCACTTCTGTATCCTATCCAGGTTGGCATTAATAATGCCTGTATTATCTGAGAACTCATGAAGAGATGACAGGAATAGGAAGGGCCAATTTAGTCCAGCGGATTAGACTGGGCTAACCTGGGAATAAGTTGAAAGTCAATAGTCTCTGAGTCTGAGAAAGTGAGAGCCAGAAGTTCCTTGGAGATCAGAGATCATGCCCAAATCCACCTTTCTATAAGAAAAATTTGAAAATCAAAGAGGGCAGGCAATTGCCTAAACCAAGATTTGCTTGTGGCAGAGCAGTACATGCTGACCAGAGGCCAATATCTCAAAGAAAATTCTGAGTCGAGATTTAGAGATATGAAGAGAGAAAAGTAATTACTTCAGCAAATTTCCCCTGCTGCCCCAGTCTCTCATAGCAAAGGAGCATCACAGACGGTTAACACGTTCAGATTTTAGTGGCGAACATTTAGTGAAGCAATTTTCCAATGTCTTAAATGATTTCTCAGGTTCTCATACCAAAGATAAAAAAATAAATGGATGAATAGATATTCTTTATTAGAACTGATGCCCTGCTATAGCATAACTGAATGTCATGTTATTGTATTAATTTTTTTGTTAATATAAGTGTTACCCATAGTGACATAAAAAATAAGGAAAAGAAACATGCTTTTCAGTTTAAAAAGAAAAGGAGACACAGCAATCATCATCTTACTTTGGAAGCACAAGGAGGGTACCTATTGTGCTCAAAGAATTCAATCCTCAAAGATATATGAACTGTGATTGTAAGTAAAATAATTTGTACATTTGAAATTCTAAAGATCGTCAGTTTCTGTCACATTCTTTTCATTATGTAAATACTGCCTGCATTTAATTTTCATACAACTTGTTTTAATCAATTCAGCTGAACAGGATGAAGGTTACAGCTCAGAGAATATCTAACCCAAGCAGTTTAACAAGGCCAAGTCATGGATGAATGATTTTGAATAACAACAGTAGTTTCAACTTCCTGCTTGTTGGTGCCAATGCATGAAAGACAAAATACTTGAAAACAAAGATGATGTGCTTACCACAGAAAAATTCAGTCTCATCAAGTAGAGGAAAAAGATCAAATTCTAATATAAAAAAGTAAATGCTTTTCATACCAGGTTCTGAAGACAAATACAATATTGAGCTTTAATTTGTTCTTCATATCTTCACTGTGACATTCATTGGATCAAAAAAGATTGATGTGTCTATTCCTGATGCTAAGGATAGCTTCTACTGTGGTTTTTCAACCATTTCTACTTTCTTCAAACTGTACATTCCATGATGACATTCATCATCCTCACTGATAAACTTGTGCTTCTTAACTGCTGAAAGCAAGATAACCAAATGAAGACTCCTCAATTGTTCTGCACAACAGATTTGGGAAGAGGTGTTAAGTACTGGTTGATTAACCCTTTCTATTCTTTAAGATGCCAATTATCTTCCAGGAACTGTGTAGATTTGATATTACTTTACACTTCAAATATCTAAATATTCTTGCCTCCTTTTATTTGCTTACTTTGAGTTATAAATGGATACTTATAATAGAACTTCCAAATCCACAAAAGGATAAAAGGAAACCAGAAAAAAATTAATCAAGAAATCAAAGAACTAATAAAATAGAATAAATGAATAAAACTAAACACATTTGATGATAATATATAGTTGCTAATTATAAAAAATAAGTATAACAGTATTAAAAGCATTAAAATATTGTAGGTAAAATTTGTAAATGTTAGTATTTAAAGGAAAGAAAAACATAAGAGATAACCTCAAAACAGTAACAAATTTGTGAGTCTGAAGACTTGATGAGCTTTTTAATTTACTTGATTATGATATATGGATGTAGGTCATAAAATGTCTACTTTTTCAAAACTTCTAATTTCAGGTTTTATTTGTGACCAAGTAGAAGATTTTTTTTTAATGGTAAAGGAAGAATGCCTGTTCTTTGTTTCTAAATATGCAGTTTGCTAGTATTTTTCTTCTAATCTTCACTCATCTGAGTCAATTTATATTTTTATTAAATAATCAAAAATTTCAAGAACGTGTGCTCTCACCAAGAATATGAATATGTCTCATCTCAGGGACATATAGAGATGAGATTCTTGTGGTTCTTCACTCCCCCCGCCACTTCACACAAGACCACACCACCCCTCCCTCTGTCAAATATAGGACAGCCCTCGAAATTTAAAGAATTTTGTTTGAAATGGATGATTCTATGTTTCATTATTAACATCCATTTATACAAATAATAAGTTGTTGAATACTGTTTTACAACTCATTTTCTTTACCTGTCTCAAACCTATTATTTATTAATTTCTAATTTTTCTGTTGTTAAAATATTCTGGTATTTTCCTTAGATAGGAAATAGGATCTGAATCTCTCTCTCTCTTTCTCTCTCTTTGTCTTTCTCACACACACACACACGTATCTGATTGTCTGGTAGCTTGTGAGATTTACTCTCAATTTAAATAATTTCCCCACACTGTACCAAAGTGATTTTGATTTTCTTTAATCTGTCTAGACAATCAATGGTATCTTTGAAACTGTAAATACAAGATTTTAAGGGATATTTTCTTGGATTATTTCATTGATTCTTAATAATCTTTCATCTATATTCTTCTATCTGAAACTGCCTATAATTTGCCTAGTATTTGTATTCAACTTATGTGTTCATCAATGATTTCTCCTTTGTTTCTTTTCTCATTCCCTCTTTATATACTTTTCCTATTTCATAATTAATTTTCCATAGTGATCATTGTATTTTTCAGTTTTAATTAAATTTTATGTTTTAGAAATCCTGATATTTAATTCCAGAATTTTTTTTTACCTCAAATTGTACCACATTGAGTTATTTTCCTTCTTTCTTTCTTTATTTTTGGTCTTTTTTCTTCTAGATTTTAGAGTTGTCTTCTTTCTTTATTTTTATTCTGTAGAAATAACCTGTTCTAACTGTTCTGTTCTCTTTTTTTCAAAATTGAAAGCTGAGTGCTCTCTCTCATTTTTTCTTTTCCTCTGACTTGTGGGGGTGAAGTAACAGGTCCCTAGTGATCAGGTGGTGGGTAGTGCTTCTTTATTCATCATTAGAAAGCTAGCAGTTATATACTGGTCTTCATTCCAGTGTGCCTATGTAGAATAGATGACCCATCTCTGGAGTTATCTGACAGAGATGCCCTGTTTTGTAGCTGCCCTGAAATGCTGACGAAAGAGAAGTCACCACATAGCACCACAAGGTGAGAATTTTACTTACCACCCTTTAAACTTCCTGCTGGCTACTGGTCCCTGTAAATTGGGTGTCAGTGCATGAAGTCATGTTAGAAGTTTCCGTTCTATTTCATATTTTGAGAGAACACACTTGAATGGGTTTATCAATCCATACCAGTTTTTTTAACCTCAAAAAATCTTCCCATCTGCAATCTTTTCCAGTTTTCATAATCCTTGGACAGTTCAGCTTTCCTCTTCAGGGAAGTAATAAGTTGAGTTCTCATCTACACACTTCTTTTTTTTTTTTTTGGCACCAGGGACTGAACTCAGGGGCACTCGACCACTGAGCCATATCCCCAGCCCTATTTTGTGTTTTTCATGTAGAGACAGGGTCTCACTGAGTTGCTTAGCACCTCGCCTTTGCTGAGGCTGGCTTTGAACTTGCGATTCTCCTGTCTCAGCCTCCCAAAGTGCTGGGATTACAAGCGTGAGCCACTGCGCCCGGCTCATCTACACACTTCTTAATCTTAGATGTGTCAGAGACATTCTTCTAAGTCTCCACCAAATGCCATGTTTCTATTTTGGGTGTACTCTAGCTGGATGCTTATAGTGAGAAAGGACCACAAACGTAGTTAGGCTACTATCTTTTCAGAGTTTCAGATATCTTGCAGGATTATACTACACTATTTATATTCTATAGCACTCACTCATTTTTTAAGTTATTTCCATGGACACTTTAGTTCCTTAGTCTACTGAAACAGATCACCTTACAATGCTATTTGACATTTTATATCTCCTTCTTTTAGATTCTATGATACCATGCTAGAATATTTTTGCAATTTAAAATAATTCAAATAATAATATACCAAAGCTCAAGACATTTTAGTGGGTATCATTGCTTTTTTATTCTGAGACAAAAAAAAAAATCCTCTGAATATGTGGTATTCATGTGTATTCTACTCTTTGTGATCAACTCTGTCCAACTCTGTTCATAAATTATTATCACACATTTTCCCCTAAATCCTGTTGTGTATCAAAGCATATATGGAGAAAAGCGGGCAGTGAAAAGTTGAAGGACATAAAAACATACTTAAGACTTCCAATTTCTAGTCTGGCATATCAGGAGTTTGAAAGTTGTTATTTCTGTCTATACATACAGAAAAAGTGGACAAACTAAAAATCAACAACTCTTAGATACATCTAAGAATCAAGGTCACAAAGCAAGCCTCATCCCAAGAGTAGGAAATACAGACAGGTTGATACAGAGAAAGAGCTTATCAGACTGGGTCATGAGTAAAAGCTTCCTTTGGAACCTATAATAAAGTATAAAACCTAAACAGTTATTGAGGAACTTCTGAGGACCCAGTGAATTCTGGGGTCTCAGACAAATGTGAGAGTTAAAAACCCTAGAGATGCTTATTCTTAGAGAGACAACCATACTTTTATGAGCCTTATTTCCATAAGTTTTATGTGGTTCTGACAGTGAAGACGAGAGAAAATTCTTGTCACCTTTCTGGCAAGGGGAGTGCAAAAGCGCCATTCTGAAATAAGCTTAAGCATTTAGTTCTTCTCAAGAGAAACTATTTCACCAGAGACCAGTCAACTGGGGTTTATCCAGAGCCTACTGGATTAAACTGGATAAATTGGAAGAGAAATACTCAAGTTCAGTCAGAGTTATAGATACTTATTCTAAAGTTTGTATGAAAAGGCAAAATATTCAGCATAACCAAAAGAATGTTATAGGTCAACAAATTTAAAACACTAACACTACTAGAGTTCAAGATTTATGATAAAGCTACAATAATCAAGACTGTGCATTACTGATAAAAGAATAAACAAATAGATCAACATAAAATAATAGAGGGAACAGAAATTGATCCATATTAACAGTCAACTGATCTTTGATAAAGGAGCAAAGACTATTAAATGGAGAAAAGCATGTGGTTCCAATAAATGGTGCTGGAACAATTGGACATCTACTTGCAAAAAGGAAAAATTAAAAAAACAAAAAGCAATAAAAGGAATCTAGAAGTAGACACCACACCTTTCCCAAAAGTTTAATTTAGAATGAATCATATGCCTAAATGTAAAGTGTAAAATTATAAAACTCATAGATGATATAGAAAATCTGCATGAGATTTTCTGAGTTTGGCAATCTGTTCAAATATAACACTAAGGTTATACTCCATGAAAGAATAAAATTATAAAGTATGGTCATTGTCTATTTGGGCTGCTATTAAAGATACTTAAGATTAGGTAATTTTTAAACAGCAGAAGTTTTTGCCCATAATACTGGAAAGTATAATATCAAAGCCAGCAAATTCAGCATATGGTTAGGGCTCTCTCTGTGCTTCAAAGATGGTACCTCTGTATAATTCCCAACACCACCAAAAATATTTAAAAGAAAAAAGAAAAAGAAAAATGGTCCTTCTATAGTCTCATATGGTCAGCTCCTTTCCTTATACTGTTGCATTAGGGATTTGGGTTTTTTGTTTTGTTTTGTTTTGTTTTTTTGAACTGGGGTTTGAACTCAGGAGCACTCAACCACTGATCCACATCCCCATCCCTATTTTGTATTTTATTTAGAGACAGGGTCTCACTGAGTTGCTTAGTAACTTGCTGTTGCTGAGGCTGACTTTGAACTCACAATCCTCTTGTCTCAGCCTCCTGAACCACTGGGATTATAGGTGTGTGCCACCACCCCCACTGGAGGGATTTGGTTTTGTAGGTAAACAAATATTCAAACCATATCAAGTGAACATACTTAAAACTAAACACTTCTACTTTGTAAAAGACATGTTCAGAGAATGAAATGAAAATTTACACACTGGGAGAAAATCTGTGCAAATCATGTGTCTGATAAATAACTGTTATCAAAAATAGACAAAGAACTCCTAAAACTCAACAAGAAGACAACACTCCAGTTAAAAAAATATGTAAAAGACCTGAATAGACATCTCTTAATAGAGCATATGCAGATGGGAAATAAACATCTGAAAAGATACTCACATTTCATGGGGTAACTAAAGTTGAAAATACTGATGAGATACCACTATTGATCTATTGGAATAGTGGAACCCAATCCATTGAAATGACCTGAAATGCTAACAAGAATGTGGACCAATGGGAACTCTCATTCTTTATTGGTGTGAATGCACATGGTACAGCCACTTTAGATGAAACTTTGGCAGTTTCTTACAAAACTAATGCTCTGATCATATGCTTTAGCACTCTTACTCACTGGTATGTACAGACATGATGTAAAAACTTAAGCCTAAACCAAAACTTGCAGGTGAATGTGTATAGAGGCTTTATTCATGACTGGTAAAACTTGGATTCCATCAGATGTTCTTCAATAAGTGGATAATCAAACTTCAATCAAATATTAATCAGCAATAACAAAATGAGCAATTTAGCCAACAAAAAACCAAGGAAACTAAAATCATAATGCCAAGTAAAAGAAGTCAATGTGAAAGAAAGTTAATCTAAAAAAATACACAATACTAAGTAAGTAAACCTAGATGATTCTAGAAAAAGCAAAATTGTGAAGACAGAAGCTCCAATTGCCTATGGCTCAGACTACAGGAGAGAGAGATAAGTAGGTAAAATAGATAAAGCAGTGGGCTTTTTTAGGGCAGTGAAACTACTCTGTGTAATACTGTAATGGGGGTGTATGTCACTGTATGTTAGTCAGCACCTACAACAGAGTGAATTCTAATCTAAACTACAAACTTTAGTTAATAAAAGCATACCAATATTGATTTATCAATTGTAAAAGTGGAACCACACCAATACAAAAATATTAGCGCTAGAGGAAACTGGGTGAATGGTAGGTGGGACATGGGAACTCTGTACTTTGGCTCATTTTTTTTTCTACAAACCTGAAACTGTTAAAAATTAAAGATTAATGAATAAATCAAACAATTAAGTGCAATCAGTATGACGTCCAGTTCTGATGATATTCCCAGTAGTAGTCTTCCTTCAGCATATAATGTAGCTCTCCTACTGGAAATACTAAAGAGACAGATAATGCAAACTCATCCTTATGCCATGACTCAGGAAGAAAACTAAATTGGCTAGTCTTAGTTTACATTTCTACTTTCTCTTCCTTGGACACATTAATTAAAAAGAAACTGTAATCATTATTAATAATGTAGACTTCAGCTAAGTTGTATATGACATAGGAATTATTTTGAGTTGCAAGACTGGTTTGTTTTGAGGTTGCTAACCATTTAAACAAAAACATCTAATTTAATTTCTATGAAAAACAAATTGATACACACTAGAATAAACTGATTTGTGGTTCAAAAACAAGTATTGCAGGGTGAATAGTAAGGCTGAGTTCCAAGTTTTTCTTTTCTCTCTTATCTCATACCCAGAGCAATTAAAATATCAACAAACAGATATTGATTATTAGTTAATTGCTAAATATTTAGGTTCGGGGTATATAAAATTGACAAGCTTTGGTCACTTCAAGGGACTGCTAAATTCATGGCCCACAGCAATGCTGTTTGATAGAAAAATAACACAAGTCATTTGTATAATTTTAATTTTTCTAGAAGCCACATTTAAAAAGATGTAAAAACAACAGGTAAACTATTTTAATAACAATTTCATTTAATTTGATGTAATCAAATATCACTTCATATGATCATAATATCTATTCTTTATTTTCCAGTTATTGGAAATATATGTGTTTTACACTCTGAGGTCATGTTGAATTGTACTGCTACCTGCCCTTCAGCTGCTCAGTGGACATGTGTATCTAGTGGTGACCATATGGAATGGCAAAGTTCTGGAGGCAGAATAGACATGGAATAAAATATGATTACTGTGTTGGGAGAAATAGAATAGCAGAATATGTTCATACGTCATCTCAGGGAATCCAGAGAAAGTTTCAACTAGATCATCTGAGCAGAGACACTGGCTATGAAAGGAAGAGCTGCTGGTGGGGAGGCTCAGAAAGAAAGGGGCGTTCAAGTGAAGGCAAGAGAGAGATGAAAAAATCTTGGTTGTGCAAGGAGGGTTGTGCAAGTCAATTGTGTGGAATGGCGGAAGGTGCTGAAATAGGCAAAACACCAAAAGAGGAAAAAAAATGAATACTGACTCTTAGGTTAGTGTTACAGAAATATCTCTTAGGAAGGGGTTAGTACATTGATTCTTTGCCCTAGTACTGCTCTAAACTAAATATGTGGTCTATTTAAGGTACTTGAATATATTCTTTTAAGTTGTTTCTGCAACTTAAAATTAAAGAATTAAACAAGATAGTCTCTTTCTTAATTTAAAACGAAATCTGCAAATGTTGCAATGTATGAATTAAAACATTTCAAGATTTAGATATATGCAGAAATGTTCAAGTTGGCATTCAGAAGAGAGAACAGCACAGTTATATAACATAATTATTTAAGTTTACTCTGGGAAAACATTGTTACTGATTGAATTTTAAAATAATAATAGTCAATGCTATATTCTATAAGGGTCAACATTTATTTTTCTGCCTTTTATTTTCCTAGTAGTGGAAACTATTTTAAACAGAGAATGATTGGTGTTCTTTTGTTTTTCAGGTTGAATGGATTCTGAAATTTGGAATTCACTAAATCTCTGTGTTTTACTTCAACCTATTCTTCTAAAGTAAACAGATAAAATACATTCACTGTCTCTTAGGGAATCAGCAAAAAAATTCATATTTAATTTCTGTATCTATCTCTGTACACTTAAGGTCATTTAAGTAATAAGAAAACTACAGAAATTTAAGGGAAATTAACAGCAAAGCAAGACGTAAGCAAAATAAGATCATCTTAGAAGGAGGGCCTGGTGGTGCACGCCTGTATTCCCACTTTGGGAGGCAGAGACAGGAGAATCGCGAGTTCAAAGCCAGCCTCAGCACGGCGAGGCACTAAGCAACTCAGTGAGACCCTGTCTCTACATAAAACACAAAATAGGGCTGGGGATGTGGCTCAGTGGTCGAGAGACCCTGAGTTCAATCCTTGGTACAAAAAGAAAAGATCATTTTAGCGCTGACATAATTCATTAAGAAAGACATGCTCATCAGTCTTTCACAGAGCTACTTAGAGGAAAAAGAAACTGCTTTTTGCTTCACATTGAAAAGTTTATAAATGCATACAGTGAGTAGGAGAGGGCAAACTTCTTCGTATGATGTAAGTAGCTCTTCAGGCAGACAGGCCCCAAACCTTTTAATTCTATGCTACTTTATTAAAACATCATGGTTCTACTTTCTGTGCACAGTGTAATAAAATAACTTAAATTATACCACTAAAAATAAATACTCATCAAACAGACATGTGGTAGGAGAAAATATAAAGCATTGACAAATGCAAACATTTTTCTGTTCGATGTGACTAGACTGAGTCAATGAGTTAGAAATGGGAAAATGCCTATTAGAACAGGTGGAAATACAGAGGAGAGGCATAGTGATTGAAAAGCCATTGTGATTTGGTAATGGCAGATAAAAATGGAGGAGGCAGGTCCCCAGGAGCTGAGGTAGGAAGAAGGCCATCTCCAATGAAGTCTTGAAAATGAATGGAGAGTCAGCAGAAGCCATTAAGAGCATGTTTCTTTCCACAAGTGAGAGGATGGGTAGCAGAATTCTGCACAGCAAATGAAGCCTAAAGAAATGTCTACTGAATTGAGAATCCATAAAGAAGACGGCTGATAATAAAGAGATGAATTCCTTGGGATTCCTGTCAAGACCAAATAGGGCCACTTGTCACATTATTATGCGGGTTGTGAGGCATGATAGAAATGTAGAGGTAGACACCCACGCAGAAATTGGCTGGAAAAGAGACTCGATTTCTGGGAGGTCTGTGATGAGACAAGGAGAAAGCATTGTGAAAAACTTCAAATCTGGGCTGAAAAGAGAAATGGAGGAAGTAGAATTATGTTTACATTAAGTGAGCTCTCTCAGTACAGAGCCCAACATCTGGCTTTGGTTACATTTATCTGAACATAGTGAAAATGTTTGAATTAACCAAAAAAGATTAGACTAAATTTCATAACAGTGTTTACACAGCAGAATAAATGACAAAACAGATACATGGGAAAAGTGTCTGTTTATGCACACATTTCAAAGAGTACCCCAAGCTACATTATCTTAGCGTGGCTGACATAAAACAGGGCTCTGCATAAACTGCTAATGATAGCCATTACAAATTGTGTTAAGCTAAGGTGGTGTAAACAAAGATATCCCATGTCTTTGTTTATTGCTATGATAAAAAGACTTATTTCTACCAAAATTAAAAGAAAAAAATGGTTAGGAAGCATATTTAAATTTTACTTTTCTACTATCAATAGCATTTTGGGTGACATCTTTGTTCCTAGGATAAAGCAACCTGATATTCCTTGGCTATATTGATTGGATCTTAGAAATGTCATAGACCATTAATAAAGCTTGTATTGCTTGACCTTGTTTCGGAATCTGAACTTTTGCTCTTGCCATTGCGTCACCTGATTTTAACCAGGAAGCAAGTGACATATGATGGGTAACAAGATGTGATTGCACATTGAGAAAGAAAATGTGCTTAAGTAAAAGAATATGCAGTCAAGCATTGGAAAGTATTATTCCTTGACTACAGCTCTAAACTTCTGGTTCTAAAAAAAACAACTAGGTTTAAGAAGTGATAAGAGCAAATATAATTATTCTCTTTGTATCACTTGAACAGGTCATCTGTTAGTACAAAGGAGAGGCACAAACACATTGATCTTGAGATCACTGTTAAACAGTAGCTAGTCGTCAAAAGCAAGGGAATTTTCAGTTACTCTTAAATCATGCATCAAACTTTCAAGAAGTCATATGGGAAGGTATCCAAATTGCTTGCACTAAATCACAAACCTGAAAGGGAAGAAGAAATTCAAATAAAACTATCTCCTTTTCTAATTTTTTAACCATTCTTTTTTTCTGGAGCTGACACTGACCTTTGCGTACTCTGTGAAGCGAAGTTTCTGTCACAAAATACTGTGTCTTTTGGTAGTGACTAGAAGACCTGGCACAGGGCAAGATTCAGTATGACCCACCAATGCTGCAAGGTACAGCCTGATAGTACCCAGTCACTCTCGAAAGTGCCTGTGCCCTAGCATGTGATATGACACACTAAGACTCAGCAGAAACCTTTAATTAGATGTATCATTACTTGAAAAAGAAGTTCCATATGGAGTGAGAAATCATGCTTTCATGTTATATGAGGAGTAAATAATGAGCAAACAATGTAAAATCAATAATGACTTCACTCAAAGTCCAAGTTGCTCTCAAGTTCTCTGTTTCATAATCCTGGTGAAGAGCTCTATTTAGATCATTTCTAAATTTTTTAGTTTGAAGCACTGCCCAATTTTGATTAACACAACATAAGAATTCAAGCAAGGTCTGTGTGAACTTTATTTTCATTTTTTATATACTTTCACAGCACTTTGGATTATTAAAAGGGAGAAATAGATCCAATCTCATTGAGATATAATCTCTAAAGTTTGACAAGATAAAGAGTAGAGTTACTTTTATACTTATAAACTAATCCTCAATTTGCAATTGCCAAACTAACGTCTCTTATTTAAGGAAGGAATTATTATTATTATTTTTGCAGGTAATAAATTTTGTTTAGCTATGCTCAGATCTGAAAGTGAATCATGTTTTTCTCAGCAGCTGATCATCTCAATGTAAAATGGAGAGGAAGGGATATAGAATGGAGGCACAGGTGACATAGTTTAGGTCTTAAATGTCCCCTGAGGGCCCATGTGTAGGCTTGGCCCCAGAGTGGTACTGTTGCTAGGTGGTAAAATCTGTAAGAAGTGGGCCCTGGTGGGAGGTCTTTAGGTCATGGGGGGCATATCCTTAAAAGAATAATAAGACTCTGGCTCCTTCCTTGTTCTCATTTGCTTCTCAGCCATGAGGTAGGCAATTTTACTCCACCAAGTGTTCCTAGCCAGGATGTGCCTGCCATCAGAAGCCCCAAAGCAATGGGGCTAATATATCATGAACTAGAACTCTGCAACTGGAAGCCCAAATAATCCTTCTATTTTTATAAGTTGATTATCTCAGTTTTTTTTTAATGTAATGGAAATTTGACTACCACAAGTACTTTTTAAAAGTTAACATTCATATTTAGACAGTTTATATCATTAGGCAGCATAGTAGTAAACTCATAGGAAGATTACAATTCTAGAAAATAAGTAGGCACTAACATGCTTGTCTTGAGGCAGGAGGATTATGAGTTCAAAGCCAGCCTCAGCAACTTAGTAAGGCCCTAAGTAATTTAATGAGACTCAGTCTCTAAATAAAATATAAAAGGGCTGGAGGTGTTGCTCAGTACTTAGGTGCCCTGGGGTTCAACCCCTAGTATCAAAAAATAAAAAATAAAATAAAAATAAACATGTAATTTTTGAGAATAAAAACTGATTCTGAAGCATTATTAATTTTATATAATTTTAGAATTTAACTTCTATGAAAGCAGTAATGTAACTTAAATTGTTTTTTCCTATAATAAAATTTAAATTTTGACAATAAAATAAAAAATGAAATTAATAATATTTGGAGTATTTTTTAAAAAAACTTATGTTTTTTAGCTTCCACCTCCCTTTCTGAAACACAAAGAATACCAGTCCTGCCAGGTGTGGTGCTGCAACACCTATAATCCCAGCAGAAGTCACTCTGCTTGTGGCTATGGCTGCTGGCTGGTGGCCCTGCTTACACGCGCGAGTGAAATTCCTGCCCGGATAGCTGTATGATGATATCCAGAAGCTGGCTGGGAGATGGTATTTCCACAACTTCAACCTCTGGCTCTGGAGAGACTGACCACAGCGTCCGTCTAGGCCGCCATCTTGGAACCAGCAGCTTGGGAGGCTGAGGCAGGAGGATCCTAGGTTCAAAGACATCCTTACGAACATTGAGGAGCTAAGCAACTCAGTGAAACCCTGGCTCTAAATAAAATACAAAATAGGGCTGGGGATGTGGCTTAGTGGTTGAGTGCCCCTGAGTTCAATCCCCAGTACTCCCCCTCCAAAAAACAAAAACAAAAACAAAAAAAAACCAGTCCCACTGGTTAAAATGAGAATATCTAGAAGAATATGTTGTCCATGTAGTCTGTTATTATTTAATTGTCATACTATAAAAGTTTTCTACCATATTGTAGAATTTGACTTCAAAGAAGATATACAAATTTTGACCACAAACTGACCTAAATTTTTTAGTTCAGAAAACAAGTATGCAGTAAGACTCTGAAAAAAGTAAACTAAAAAGAACTTTCACAAGACATGCAAAAACACAGCACCTACTACCTTCCATGTAAGGAACATTCTGAGTTGAAAGAAGGGGTAAAATAACAAGAGTTTTGTTTTTTTTCCCCCCACATAGAGGTATTTATTGTGGAATCAATTGTAAGTTTCCTCCAAAGTCCCTTTACCTATCAAAATGATAAACTATAGGATTTATTTGGGAGAGGGTTAGGCATTGGGGGAAGTATAGAGTTTTAGCATGGTCATTATATCATTATACCAATATGGCTGTAATTCTGATGCACTCTAAATAAAAATTGTGGTTTTAAGTGCCAAGAAATAATGAGGGACACTTGATTTTTTACCAGATTTGACTGTGGGGCTAAGGATTAACTTGAAGATTTTCTGTTAGAGAAAAAAATTAGGAACTACTTTTAATCACAGAAATTCTACAAAGAAATTATTTTCTGGTTTAGTTAATGATTGAATGTGTATTTTTATTACTATGAATTATAGTATTTAGTCAATATATTTTATCATAATTGCTGGAGTTATAAAACTTAATTTCAATCCTGAGTTGGGTGTTTTCCTTTAGCTATGTAATCCTTCCAATAGAAATTATCCCATGCTTTATAAAAGAGAACATTGAACTTCAGATGTGCTCAGGGTTACTTTGTTGGTAAGTAGCAGAGCTGGTATTTGAACCCAGTTCTGTCCATTTCAAAACCCAGGTTATTTCTATTATTTCACATATCAATCATCTGAGTGCATTTTTTTCTTAGTTGATTTATATAAATTCAAAGTAACTTCACAATAGGAAATATGAGTCATTTACTCAGCTAATAGCATCATAATTTCTGCTGAAAGACAACTTGGAAACTGGCAGGTAATCTTAACTTTGTATCTGAAATACAAAAGAAATTCTTGAGTTCAGGCATTTCTAACCAAACTATTTTTCTTTGTGTAATTACCCAATCACACTCTTGGATTCTAGTCCTTATTCCTATCCAAATAAATCAATAATTTTGTTGTTGTTACTGCAAAGGACTTTCCAATGCCCCATCAATCTTTTTCTTCTTTCTTTCATCATCTATTACTTGCCTTGGAAAGAATAAAATCAAAAGGTAATAAGGTGGTAGTTTATTTAAGGATTTCTAATCCAGAAAGAGATTGATAGAATGCTTTTCTTTCCTGCTTAAGGATTTTTAATTGGAGCCCATAGATTTTATATGTCTTCTGAAAATGTATGCAATAATTTTTGGTTAAGTGACTAAGTGCATTTTCCTGTTAATATGATTCATAGGTTTATTTGGCTTACAAATGAGTTGATAACTTTGATAGTAACTATATAAATAAATGGGATACAAAATACAATGATGGCTGGTTGCACCATATTAAACAAAGGTAAAGTATTTTCCTTTAAACTATATACCAACTACATGCATTTTATAGTTTATCTTCTTTCTTTCTTTCCAGGTTATTTGAAATAAGCTTAGTTTTTCAAATAACTTTGGAGACAAGACATTTGACAATTCTCTTGAACAATGCAGTATTATTTCTAATTTGGAAAGAGAGTTGGGGTGAAGTCTATTTCATATGGAAATACATAGGCAAAAGTGCCTTGGGAAGAATAAAATCGAAAGAAAGATATTAGGGTGGCAGTTTGTTTAAGAGTTTCTAATCAATGATTAAGCTAGGTATCCATCTGTGTTGTTTAAATGACCATTTCCCAAATTTACCCTTGAACTGGATATTTAATGACAGGTTTATAATGGAAGTGATCCCTAAATAGGACATACAGGTTTCTTTCCTTGCCTCATTAAACCTGGAAGAGGTCACTGTTATGCGCCTCCCCTGTTTTCTTCCACAAGGCAGAGACATAATAGCATGTGTGAATAAGGCATTTGCTTAATCCATCATACTGGAATGCTTTATTCCCTAGATAATACTAATCCCAAATTATATACAACCCTTTTATTAAAACGACTCTAGATATCACTTACACAAAAGTTAGCTCCTTTCTAAGCCTAGCAGTTCAAGTACTGTGCAAAGTCCTTGTTTGAGCACTTCGTTGAAGGTTTCATGCAGTAAATAGATGGCACCAGATGGTCTAAGGGATGAGGGTCCAGGTGAGTTTCTAGGTCATGGCCTTTGGAGTTTTAAATCTAGCAATTATCCTTCTGCCTTGTCTTGGTTACACTTCAATATTAGTCATGCTTTGTCTAGACTATTAATGGATTTGGGGTATACATTTTTTAAAATCTGAGTTTTTTTTGTTTTACTTTGTGTCATTAAGAAATTCTCATCCCTTAAGCCCAGAAGTAAAGGGATTATCTTTTTCTTATTGTCTTATGTTCTGATTCTGTTAGTCTAAATTTTGTTTGCTTATTCATAGTGTGACATTTGAAACCATTATCTTTTTAAAAAATTTTTTTGGGGGTACTGGGGATTAAACTCAGAGCACTTGACCACTGAGTCACATCCCCAGCCCTATTTTGTATTTTATTTAGAGTCAGGGTCTCACTAAGTTGCTTAGCACCTTGCTTTTGCTGAGGCTGGCTTTGAACTCTTATCCTCCTGCCTCAGCCTCCTGAGCCACTGGGATTACAGGCATGCACCACCATGCACAGCTTGAAACCATTATCTTGTAGTTTGATGGCTGCCAGGCATATGGTTTTACTGGACAGCATACAGATGAAGTAAGGCTGAGTTTTGGTTGTCTTCCATGTACACCAGAAAGAATTTTCTGATATTTCACTCCCTTCCCTGTGCATCCACTTCTTTACATAATAGATGGAATTATTCTCATGCATATCTATTAATCTTGCTGGTTCCTTCCCATCCCTTTGTCAGAGTCCTCCATTTTAACTGTGCTTTGGAAATAGTGTATTATACATATGTACGTTACACCAAATATACAGAAGGGAAATCACTACACCACTATAGATAATCAGACAATCAAGCCCCAGGGACAGATGTGCAAACCTGGGTCCACATTTTCCTGCAACTTCTCTTAACAAGTTTGAGTGCCTCTCACCCTACCCTTCAGAAACTAATTCACAATTTTACTAGAAAAGTATAGCTCGATAGAGAAAACTACACATCCTTTGCACAAATTTACAGTCCTCTGTAAATAGTGTGATTAAGTATATTAAAATCTCCTGGTCTAGTTTTATGTTTCCCTATGGCCGGGACTACTTTCTTCAGGTAATCACTAAGCATGAATAAATAATTCTTTGTTAGAAAAGTAGAATGAATTTAACTTCAAAATATATCTGCATTTTTGTACATTATATATCATGAGATTTTTTCTTATTATGTTCTTCATTTTTATTTTTAACTATTGTTTAAATTAATTTCTGAGATTAATTATAAACTCAGTTTACTATTTATGTAGTTATTTTAGTATACTTTGATTAATGAAAATTTTTCCATAAGTAATCAAAGACAAGACGATAACAAGGAAAATATTTAAAAGGCTCAACTCTTAAAATGAGATTAGTGTGCAGGGGCTGGGGTTATGGCGCAGTGGTAGCGTGCTTGCCTAGCACGCGGGAGGCACTGGGTTCGATCCTCAGCACCACATAAAAATAAAATAAAGATATTCTGTCAACCTACAACTAAAAAAATAAATAAATATTTAAAAAAAATGAGATTAGTGTGGAATTTATTCACATCTTATTTCTAAAAGCTTCTGAGTATGCTATTTGTAAAAACCCCTTTATACCCTTATTTTCTCAGTCTGGTTTGTTGAATGCACTGGTTTTTGCCTACACATATGATACATAAGTATAGAGAAAAGGGCAGCCTTGCAGTGGCATCTCAGGACCCTGTGAAAGAAGAATGTTTCCTTTACCCTTGACTTATGCTAAGTATTCAGCTCAGGTTAGAGAAGATGGTTGTCTGATTGCCTGCCCTATTTTTCTTTGCCAGAGCAGATAGAGTATGCTTATCTATTAAAAGCATTCCAGAGAACACAGCCAGGACACCTGTGGAGCTTGTCAAGGCAAGTTCTCAAACAGGTCACTGGTTGCAGGGGCAGCTTCAAAAACAGAATAGCAAGCACTGTTTGGTATGGGAAGCAAAGATCTCCAGTGCCTTCCTGTGGTCCATGAAGAAGAACTCATCAACTAACTTAGGGAAGGGGAAAGACATTCCTTTCCCTATGATTTCTTAATTGATTGTTAATTGATAGCCTATTTGTAAATTCCTATTAGTGCCTGGGGAAAAATAAGTGTTTGAACAGAAGCTGTTTCACCTATAGGGGCTTTAATTTTCTGAAACTTGAAGACAGTATGTGCCACCAATTTACAGTAAATTGTCCTTAATTACTACTCCAAGCCTTATTTTTTTTATAAGATAGGAACAAACTGTGGGGTGTAATGTCTCACTTGAATTGTTAAGAATTTGAAACTATTAGCATCACTGTGAAAGCAGGCCTTTTTTAGCTTAGTAAAACATTTAAAATGAATTTCTGATAGTTTTAGAGAGTAAAGAAGCATAATAATGTATGTTTAGAATATTTTATCAACAGAAGGTGAAAAGATGTAAACTACTTAATGAATATAGCATTGCAACCAATTATCCAATGCCTAAATCACAATAGAAACATACAGAAATCACATTATAAACAATATCCCTTTTTTGGTAAGAATTGAAATTGAAATTTTTAGCTTTAAAGTGAGTGGTTTTATTTTTTTTAATACATCATAGTTTTTTTCCCTACTGGAACAAAACCCTTTATTTTTTCCTGTGTGTCATTTGTGAAAGCCAAACATAAGACATTGAGAAAACAGCTAGGTAGTAGGTAAGTTAAACTCTCATTTCACTTCACAGTATGAAATCCTTTTTGTGGTGGCTATAAGTGCCATCTATGCATTTAAAGCACATTTTATAGCAATTAGAAGCAACATCATCTCAATAAGTAAATCACATTCTTTAGCAAATAGCAATGAATGATGTCCCCAGTTACCTGTAACCATCCTTCAGTATTTGTCCAGATTGAAGGAAGAAGGGAAAAGAATAATTTCAAATATCAAATTATTTCCCAAAGGTTTCACTCTTGGTTTTTAATACATCATGAGTTTATAAAGCAAAATAATTTGCTGTTTGCTCTAACGGTTAAATTAACTTGCATTTGATCAAGTTTGGTGACTGCCGAAGAAAATATGCTTTCCACCTGTGGTAGGTAAAAAGAAGAAAGTGTAGAGGATTCAAATGTAACAACAGCTTCCCTGCAGAGTGAAAAATCCCAGATTAATTCTGTATGGGAGAGTATGTTTTTGAAAAATTCAGCATAACATTGTTCCTTTGAATACCTGAATATGATCAAGTGTGTCAAATTGATTTTTTTAAAAAAAATCACCCTAAGGAAAGTCAAAGGAAATAGTATATTCACGTTACATTTGCTAGAAGCAGAGGTATACATTTGCTAAGCCCAAAGCAAGTGCTATCTCTCGTAATTCACGTAATTGGGATCCCAGTCTGCCCTGGATCCTGATGGAGTCTGGGATCTCTGTCAGTGATAGATAATATGTAAGTATTATTTCATTGAATGTCTATTGCAATGGCACCACACTTGGGTATTTGCAGAGCTTGAGCAATAGTCAGAAGGAATGAAGTAATAATATTTTGGAAAAATAATATTTGTAATACCAAAAAGGATATGATTTGAGAATTCTATAGGCTAGTCCTTCAGAGTACAGATTCAGGGTAAATCAGAACGGGGCTGATTCTCAGCCCCTCTGTATATGTCTTTTGGGAATTATCACATAAATGCTCTAAACTTCAGTATGCTCACTTGCAAACCAAGGACAATGTTATCTATGCTGCCCTCTGTAGGGCTGTCTTGAGTAGTCAAATAAAATAATTTAAATGTCTTGTCCATAGTCCCTGTATTTTAAGTGGTACTAAGGAAAACTTATTATCATTGTTTTCAGCATAGACTTGGGTTAAAGTCCAGGTCCCAACACAAACTAGCCTGAGACATGCATATTAGTACTCTCTAAATTCTGCATTTAACAATAAAAGATAGGTTTGGCCATAAAATATCTTGTCAAAAATCTGTTTCAGGCATACATTTTACCAGAGACTGTTAGACACCAGGGATACAGCAATGTTGAAATTGTGATTCTTTACTTCATGGGACTTGAGGTCTAATAGAGGCAGACAACAAAGTGGCAGTATTATCTAGAATGAAGAAAGGTCAAAGTGAGGATAGCAATAGTACCTCAGGAGCCCCTGAGGGGCGACTTCCCAGGTATGGTCAACTTGAATCTTTAAAGATGAGAGGAAGGTGGTAAAGCAAACAAGGGAGAAAAAGTATCCAGAGAACAAAAGAAAAATCACTAATAAGCATGGGATATACAGAGAAATATGGGTAACTCTATATTGTTGGCATATAGATCAAGAGGCAAGAAGTAGCAGATGATGGAGTCGGTAACAAGAGCCTGCTTCTTATGAATATGAAAATCTATTTATTATTATTGTTATTATCTGTGCCAGTTTGCATAAAGAATAAAGCCTTACATGTTGGGTTTCCAGATAAAGATGGAACGATTGACATTGGGCACATTCACGTAATTCAGTGGTTGAAAGACTAAATCTTCTGAGTCTACATCTAATACCATCCACAGCCCTTCATCAGTTACAATAAAGGAATAAAGGAAAAACATGATAAGCAGAAATGTGATGAATTTTAGAAAGAATTTAGTAGTAAAATGCTTGTTAAGTCATGATTTGCATATAATCTGTTAGATCAGAAGTTTCGATAACTGGATTAACTAGTTCTCTAAGCATTCTGCAAGCATGCATGTGCACACACACATATACAGGCACAAAAGTTCAGATTGTGGCTCCAGAATTAATACATGGAAAGAATATCTATTTGTTGTGAGTCCCTGTTCTTCACTCTAGCATATATTTTTTCATAATTACCTTTTATTTGTCTGCTTTTCTGCTTCCATGTAAACTCTAGGGTCAGCTGGGGTTCAGAGTATGTATTTCCTCCACCATTTACATCAGTTAATTCTTAGTATAGTATAATGAGTTAAAGGGAATTCTCTAGAGTTGAGAAAATTTATGAGAGATAAAACTCCAAAGCAGCTCAGATAGTATTATTACTGATAATGAATGAGGTCACCATATTTTCTTGTTAATTGTTAATTCTCTGTATTATTTGCTGTCAGGAGACTAGAGGCATATGGATCGAATTATCTTGTATAGTTAATCACTTGGAATTGTTTTCCTTTTCTTTTTCTGTCTCCTTCCAGTTCACTGTTTCTTGAATTTAGAGCTCAAACTGGGAAAAAGAAAAAGAACAGCAAACTCTGATTCATAAACAGCCTTGTGGAATTGGTTATTTAAAAAATGTTGAAAGTTTAAGGGTTTTCTAGTCTTACAGTCTATGAAGTTTTCCAGGGTCATATCTGAACCAGAAGCATGCAGGCATGCTCATAGAAAAGACAAGTCAAGTTTTTATTTTCCAGGAAACTGCATGATAACTCTATTCCACTATTCTGAGAATAATGCCTGGTTTTATTTTTCATTACAACACGTGTCAACATATAGGGTCTGAGCACTCAACCATGGAAGAATTGGAGTTATTGTGTTGCTTGACCAAGTCATTTTATTATGTTGTTTGGCCAACTGCTTTTGAGGGAAGCGATTGATGCATGGGGTATAAAAAGAAGATACACTGCCTCTTTAAATCACAACTGGAGCAGGTTTGTGTGTGTCTCTTAACCTCCTTGAGGCCCAGGGTACTCTTCTATAGAATAGGAATAATAGTTATCTAAGAAGCCTGACATAAAGTTTAGATGGATAATGGAGGTCAGAAGAACTTTGTCAACTGAAATTTTATATGCATCTAGGTTGCTGTCTTTTCACAATACTGGAACAATGTTATTTATTTGGATATGTCAACCAAACAAAACCAAAAGAAGACAAAGAAAAAAGTCCAAACTTATGTGGAAGTTTCTCAGCCTACAACTCATGCTTATCTTATAATAATTCTTTTGTTCATATTCACATGAAGAATAGCTTCTGATTTTCTACCAGCAGTTCCTATTGCTCTTGGTTTATTATGTGATTGCTTCTTATACATATCTAATACAGGAAGGTACATGAAGTGGTCCAAGAGCAAAACTTTCAATCAGCAGCAAGAGCATATTTTTACATAGTGACCACAAAGTTCCTAAGTTCAGGGACTTATATAAAATCATATCATATGTAGCTGGGAATATGTTTTTATCCCATCTTCAGCCAGAGTGGTGCATAAACCTTCTTCCAAATTATAATGTGGAAAATAATAGAATGGGGTTCAGTACACAAATGAGAAATGTGCAAATAAGAAATAAAACTAGGTGCCAATATCATGCCATTTTTGTTACTATAGCTCTGTAGTATAATTTAAGGTCTGGTATTGTGATGGCTCCTGCTTCACTTTTCTTACTAAGGATTGCTTTGGCTATTCTGGGTCTCTTATTTTGTCAAATGGATTTCATGAGTGCTTTTCCTATTTCTATGAATAATGTCATTGGAATTCTAATAGGAATTATATTAAATCTGTATAGTGCTTTTGGTAGTATGTTCATTTTGACAATATTGATTCAGACTATTCAAGAACATGGGAAATATTTCCATCTTCTAAGTTCATCTTCAACTTATTTAGTGTTCTGTAATTTTCATTATAGACTTCAAATTGGTGCAATCACTCTGGAAAGCAGTATGGAGATTCCTCAGAAAACTTGAAATGGAACCACCATTTGATTTAGTCAAAAATCAGCATACTATAGTGACGCTGCCACATCAATGTTTATAGCAGCTCAATTCACAAAGTTTAATGGACCTAGCCTGTTTTTCCTTCAAAAATGAATGGATGAAGAAAATGTAGTATGTATACACTGACATTACATCCCTTTTGAACAAATTCTTAGAAATCTTTTTCTATGAAGTACTCTTAAGCTATGGCATCCATTTATAATATTAGGAGGCATAGCCAGGACAAAACTGTTAAGGGCTCATTATTCCTGTATTTAAATCACTCTCTGTGGCAGATTGCATTATCATTCTTAAATGTTGGATAACTTTCTTAAAAGAAGAATATGTATCCCCCTCATCATCACATGACTTTAAGGACGGACCCCCATGAAGGTAGAACGTGTTTCTGCCCCATTATCACATTTGGCTGTGTTGCTTATATGGTAAAGTAAAATGTGAGAAAAAGTGATAAATCCCTAATTTTGGCAAAAGGCTTAAGAGTCATCTCATTCTTCCCCTCTCACCAACTTTTTTTTCCCCCATCCGTCTTTTCTCACTGCCAATGAAGGTCCCAGAAGATGCAGGAGGCAAGGTAGCCCTTGTTCATCTATCATCATGGGCGTGAGTGAAAAGAAATGCTTGGAGTTACAAATCTTGGAGATTTAAAGATGTTATTAGCAAAAAGTGGAGAAATATACAAAATTATATGTGGCTATTAATGTAATGTTGATGTTACACACTATTTTGAGAGGGGCTTTCCAAAAACAGCGAAGGTACTGCTAATAGGCACATATAAATCATGCTTACTGGTATCTCTGTGATTTTAATATACTTTGTAGTGAGGTTCCTAAAGACAGTTTTGTACTGATATTTCTAATAACATCTATATCTCCAACGTTCCATAGATCTCCACAATTTTTTCCTATCTTGTTATCAAACTCTCACTCTCTGACTTTTCCCTATGACACATTTAGCACTACTGATAAATTAGAGCTGTCTTTCTCACAAACACTATCAGAAAAAGTCCAACAAGGATTTTTGATCTATCAGTTGAAGTAGGCCTTTTCCAATTTATGGTGTTTATATCTGAAATAGAAAAGAAAATCACTTATTTTGCCAAAGATTACAATCCTGAAATATGTTTTAAGCATCCAAGTGCACTTGGTACTCTATTTGAAGCAGTAGAGGGTATATAGTTCATAAGAAGCATATAAGGAGGATGAGAATTTTGATTGTCATTGGAACTTTCAAGAGTATCTTAAAAGATACTGCCATGTCAAAAAATATGAGCACCAATAAGTTCTAGTATCTTGGAAAAATGTTCTGTGAACCTAAAGAAAAGCTACGACTTTCTGGTAGTTTACTTTTAATTCACTAAGTGGTCACATTGGAAAAACAGATTATCTTTTAGATTTGAACCTAGCTGAAAAATGAACCAACCATATGAGTATGGTGTTTCTACACTGATTCTATCTCTGCTGTACTTTAGAAATATATGTTTTATCTATTTTTTCTTTTTAAAATTTTTGTTCTTTTTAGATATACATGATATTAAAGTATATTTTTACATATTATGTATACATGGCATATATCTTATTCTAATTAGGCTCCCATTCTTGTGATTGTACATGATGAGGAGATTCACTGTGCTATATTTACATATGAACACAGGAAACTTATTTCTGATTCATTCCACTGTCTTTCCAATTCCTATTCACATCCATCCCCTTCAACAGATGAATAAATAAATAAAATGTGGTATATATACACAATGGAATGTTTCTCATCCACAAAAAAAGAATGACTTTATGATATTGCTGGTAAATGAATGGAACTGGAGACTATCATACTAAGTGAAATAAACCAATGCCCCCAAACCAAATGTCAAATATTCTGATATGTGGATGCTAACATTCAATAAGGGGTGGGGGGAAGAATAGAAATATATGTTTTAAAGATATATATATATATATTGAACATAGCAAAGTCCATGGCTATATCCCCTTCTAACTTTGGAAATTCTCCATCTTTGTGATTTCCAGAACTAATTATCCACTGAGTTTATCTGTCCCTACAGTACTTAGTCACTCATTCCAATTATGTCTTGAAATCTCACATCTGTATGTCATTTGTGACTCATTGCCTCTGCCAAAAATCTTGTTTGATGAGCATCCAGACAATGACCAGAGCAGATTTCCAATCACCTTGCATTGAGATTAGCTCTCACTTGACATAAACATTTACTTCAAGATATACTATACATCTTGAAGGATCATAGCCCAAGTTGAAAAGGGCTAAAGATTCAATAGAATCTGTCAGGTCTTTCTTGGATAAAGGAAAGTAGTTCCTTAGTTTAGCACACATGCCTGTACAAAAAGGAAGAGTGTGTATTTTAAATAATTATAAAATTCTCCTCCTACTATGATTACATGATAACACTGGCTGTGTTTCCTAATTAAACTTAGTAACATGCTGTTTCTTCACTGCCAAATAGCAAATTTACTATTTGCCTGGTCTCTCTTGTTACATTTGTCCTGTTAGCTGTCAAGGTGTAAAGGTAAGTTAGAAAAAGAAGAAATTGTTAGAAGAAGAAAGAAGTTAGGAGGAGGAGGAGAAGGAGAAGGAGGAAAGGTGAAAGACAAGAGGA